>QTSX02002304.1:0-181604 GCA_014839935.2 Entomophthora muscae | reverse complement strand
TGAACTTGAACCTTTGGCCCACATACAATCTGCAGTTAGGGATACAACTGACAAGCTCTGTGGATATTTTCAACATTCAAGTTGTTCAGAGGGAAATTCAACTATCTTCCTGCTTACAACATACCCATGGAACCGCCTGTGACCTCAAAACCCATGCCCGCTTCCTCACCCAAACTTCCAACCAACCATACTGGCAAGCTGTTTGGGATTGTGTACATCCCCCTCACAGGGGTGATTGACACTATAATTCCAGCTGCTGGCCTGTGGTCCTAGGTGGGAAAGTCCGTCTCCTACCTTTTTAAGTTAGCTCCCCTCTTGTGGTGGGCATTGTCTGCAAAAAAACCTGGCCCAAGTTTCCCCCCCAAAACAACAGGCCGCCCGCCCAAGACTGGATCCCTGACAAAAAGGATACATATTTAAGAAGGCTTTGTCAATCTGCTCTCCATTTTTGTTTGTTCAAAAATCCAATTAGTCTCTTTGTGCTTGTGTTAATTATGGGAATTTGAATAATAATGCAATTCCTGATCCCTATCCCTTACCTCTTGAGGCACAAATTTCTTGGTGTGTTGAGAAGGCAAAGATGTTCTCAAAGCTTGATCTGTTAAACACATTCAACCATATTAGTATTACGGAAGGAATGGAATGGTTGACAGCATTCATAACCAAGAAGGGTATCTTCTAGTTCTGTGTAATGCCTTTTGGACTGAAGAATGCTCCGGCTTGCTTTCAGCAGTTAATTGATTTGGTCTTGGGGGATCTCCTGGGTGTATGTGCCATTGCGTACATTGACAATATCTTGGTATTCTCTCTGGATGAGGAGTTGCATAAGGCCCACCTGTCAGCAGTTGTAGAGCACATTATCCAGGCAAACTTGATCATTAAAGGAGTAAGTGTGAATTCTTTAAACGTAAGGTTACCTTTCTGAGTAATATTATCTTTGAGGATGGTCACACTATTGCCCCTGACAAGGAAGCTGCAGTTCAAGAGTATGCTACGCCTGTGACAGCATCCCAACTTTGTAGATTCTTGGGTACCTGTACGTTCTTGAAGAAATTCATCCCTCACTTGTCTGAAGTGATTGCCCCTTTATATTCAGCTAGTGGGAAGACAACCTTGGTCTGGACACCTGAGTGCGCAGAAGCGTTCACAGCAGTCAAGGCTCTTTTATTATCCTCCCCAGTATTGAGACATTTGGATCCTGAGTTGCCTTTTGTGGTTTTCACAGATGCCTCTAAATATGCTATGGCTGGTGTGCTGTTGCAGACTGCTAGCAATGGGATTGAGAGACCTGTAGGGTGTTTCTCCTGGAAGATGGAGGCTCAGGAACACAATTATATGCTTTATAACAAGGAACTATTGGCAGTTGTGGAATCTTTAAGGCATTGGCCTCACCATCTCATGTTGGCGTAGCATCTGTTTGTAGTAAGAACCAACCATAAAGCTCTTCTGTATTATTGTCAGCCCAGGGTCTTGTCAGGTCACCAATCTAGATGGCATGGTGATTTTACAAGATACAAGTTCTGTTACAAGTTTATCAAGGGATCTGATAATCATCTGGCAGATGCATTGAGCATAAATCCTTCCCATCTCCCAGATGCTGGTATGGACATTGAGTTTAACACTCATACAATGATTCCAGACAAGGATGTGGTTCCTTTTGTGTTAACTCTGCCAGCTACGCTTGCTACCATGTCTTTAACTGAGGGCTCAGACTTAGACTTATATTCCAAGGTTGAGTTCTTGCAGCCTCTGCCCAAAGGTTATGATAAGTTACTGGAATTAGCATGTGCACATCCAGTTGGTTAACCACAGGGTTATCACAAGATAGGACCAATTCTATATCATCAAGGTTGCTTGTGGGTCCCAGAGGGAACCATTCAAGATGAAATCATGGAGGCCTATCACACCTGTCCCACAGCAGGCCACCCAGGGAAAAACAAAACAGTGGAGTTAATTTGCCGACAGTTTTCTTGGAAAGGTTTGACAGTGCAGGTGACAGCTTACATTCAAGATTGTCTGAAATGTGTTTGATCCAAGGCAAGCAGGAACAAGACAACTGGTTTGCTAGTTCCTTTACAACCAGCTGTAAGGCCCTGGATGGCGGTGTTGGTGGATTTCATCAGAGAACTTCCAAATTCTGACGGGTTTAATGCAATTATGTTGGTGGTTGATTGCTTCACAAAAATAGCACACTTTGTTTCCTGCTCAACCATAATTACTTTGGTGGAGACAGCTAGGCTGTTTGTGAATAGAATCTTCTCCTTGAATGGCATTCTGATGGAGATTGTAAGTGACTGCGGGCCTCAACTTATTGCTCAGTTCTGGAAAGCCTTTACTGGAATTCTAGGTATCAAATTGTGCCGTTCCACAACTTTCCACCCCCAATCTGATGGACAAACAGAGAGGGTAAACCAAAGTTTGGAGGTCTACCTATGCTGCTACACAAATGCAAGACAAGATAATTGGTGTGATAACCTACCAATGGCAGAATTCACATATAATAACGCCTTACACACATCAACTCAGGTTTTGCCATTCTATGCCAACGTAGGTTACAATCCTTCATCCAACATGGGTCCCTGTTTGGTTAGTAATGTAGAAGCTGCAACTGATCAAGCTGCTGCATTGAAGCAGGTTCATCAGGAGCTCCAGGCTACTCTTGCCGCTGCCGTGACAACTTACAAGGAATATGCAGATTGCAAGCGCCAGGAAGGCCAACCTACAGGTCAGGTGATCTAGTCATGGTTGACGCTCTCAATATGAAACTGAAGGTCCCCTGCCACAAATTAGGTCCTAAGCAAGTTGGTCCCTTCAAAGCAGAACATCAAATTGGTCCCTCTGCATATCGGCTAGATTTACCCCTGGCTTTCAAGATTTTCCACACATTCCATGAATGCCTTCTTACTCCCTTTAAGGGTACTGAGACTCCTTCTTCCCAACCCATTCTTGTGGAAGGAGAACCTGAGTATGAGCTAAATTGTATTTTGGCTTCCTGTAAGAATCAACACTGCTTGGATAATTGGTGTCATAGAAGAGTTATCCTGATTCTGAAAACTTGTGGGTTCCACACTATGATTGTTCCAATTACCCTGATCTTATTCAAGAGCTCTATGAGCATAACCTGACTGTCATTGGCCATTCTGAGCTTGCCTTAGACGCCATGAAACTCCCCCCCTGCCCACAATAACTTCTCCTTGTCCCATCTTCCAGATGGTGGTATTATGCCCTGGGCTAAAGCAGAGGGTAATGTCATGGTAAGTTCCATAATGCCAGGAATTATTTGGCCAAGTAGGAAAGCTTGGAAATCTGGAAAATCATTAAAAAAACTGACTGATTTAACAGACTTGAATCAAACAGTTGATTGAAAATGGGTTACAGCTGCCCCAATTTGCTGGTTAAATCTGATCCCCCCGTAAGTTGACGTTGATAAATTGATGTAATTTAAGGGTCACCCAATATGAGCTTATTTATCAGCATGGTCATCAGAAGTTGGTCACTCAAGGGTTCTTCGCAACCTGGACTAGGTAATCACTTGACAATGTGGAAGTAATAAGAGGCCAGGATCCAGGCAGTATTGCTTAGTCAATTTTTGATATATATTGAATAATTTTCACTGTTTCAACTCTTAAGAGTTGAGTCCTCCCAAAATTTACTCAATAAAAGTCACATATCCCTTGGTCTAATTTTTATTTTAAGAATTCATCCAGTAGTTGGGTTGTTGTGTTACATCCCCTACAATCTAATTCTTAGCTGGATCATTACAGGAAGATGGGGCCCAGTTGTTGGTACTTTGTTGTTGGCACCGCCCAATGTTAATTAAATGCCTACCAATCTTGGAGTTGTTCCTCCCATTTTTGAAGCTGAAAACCTTACTGTATCTCAATGTCCTGAATTTTATTCTGAAGACGCTCTTATGATTTCCCAGACTATTTATCTTGGGCTATCCTGGCTGGGATTAATTATTTTACTTAATCCTAGTATCTCATTTGAAAATCTCACAAAACAATATCTGAAGCCACGTTGGTGGTTAATCATTAATTCTCTGTGGATTTGGGTGGTGATTCCCCACCACTTAGAGACAGCTTCCTACTATCCTGCTATTTCTGTCACACAGGGCCCTTTATCTTGGGGTGTTTGGCCTGACAGCCCAGTCCATGGTGAACTCTTCTAGAAGTGTTTCAGATGATGGCCCAAATGGTGGCCCTTGTTCTAGGATATGATTAAAGTTTATAATAGTAATTATAATGAGCTGCATATTGAGGTGCTTGAAGACAGGAACTAATTAATGAACAGTAATTGCATGTTCCATTCATTTATTGTAATGCATGAATTTGTTGATGCCAGGATTGATTTGATTATTGATTCATTGATCCTGCAGCCCAAGTTATTCTGTTAAAACCATTCCTAAAAGTGATTGACAGCTGGTCCACATTAATTGGTTGAATATGTTAATTAGTCAATATCCCAAAATCCTGACACCAGGTAAATTAATAGGAAAACTATTAATAAATTCTCTAGAAGCCAGTGAAGATGATAGTGGGTCCAGAGGGGCAGCTGGAGGACAGGGGGGTGCAGAAAGGCTAAAAAATTCAAAATAAAGGCTCATAGAAGCCTTTTAAGTTTTATAAAATATTTTAAGTTAAAATTTTATTAAATAAAATAGGTAAGCAAGGACTAGTTAGGCCTTGCTTGGGTTTTTAAGGAAAGTGGTTGGGAATAGACACCACATTAAGGGGACATCAAGGGCAAGATGGTGGGTGATTGGCTGGGGGTAATTTTTTTAACCCTGAGCCAGGGGGGCAGAGAGTTTTCAACCAGTTGGAGGGCAGGCATCTGATTGTGTGTGGATGTTCAGATGTGTTGGGAAAAGAATTTGCTGAAATTAACAACCAATGTAGCCACTAATGTGGGAAATGATGATTAGCTGGACCAAATTATCTTCAGGAGGGGCTGAGCTCACACCAGCAGGCAGAATAATTTAATCATAAATTCTTCCCAAGTTGGGGCAAAAATCTGGGAAAGTGTTCCTGAGAGTTTGGAGGGGCAGGCTAGAAATCTTCTGTCAATTGTATAAGCCAGATATTTCATTGTGTTCAAGGCTTTGGCATAATTCTTGGAAGTTTTCTTGATACAAGGAAAGACAGACCTATCCAGGGCTAAAATAGGGAGTAACTTTATAGTTAGAGTGCTGATTATTCTTTACAAGGACAGAGGGGGTGAAGTGTCCTGACACAGTACCTGGATTAAAATACTTCAGGTGATAAAACCCAGAGTGTGTGGATATTGATAAAGCCCCATTTAAAGAAATAGGGATATTATTAAAGGAAAATTCAAAGCCAGATAAATCTTTGAAGATATCAAAATTTACAGGTAACATCAAAATAGTGTGACTAGTGCAATTCACAACATCAATACTCACACTTGAAGCTTTTGGGGCACCAGATCTAAATATTTTGTTAATGTAAAATTAATAGTCATCATATGCAGCAGCTGATATCTCCTGTGTAAGGTCTCATGGTCTAGGGAAGATTATTATAAACTAAAGCTTTTAACCCAGTGATGTTTGTATTAGTCAAATACAAAAAGGTGGACAAGGTCTGCAATAGCAACTGAACTAAGGCTCCTAAGAGCTTATACAAGGTAAAATAAGGACTAAGACAATTTATTAACCCTAAGAAGATGAAATAGAGACCATTCTTAATGACAGATGATTTGGTTAAAAAGTCAATCTCTAATTATGGGAAATGGTCTGCAATAGTGGGAGGATTAAAGCTATCAACAATTAAATTGTGTGTGCTACTATAAAAACTACTTAACTGATGAAGAATAAAGTCAAAAGGAATCATGGGACCAAAGATTAAAACTAAAACTAAAATTGAAGAGAAACACAAGCCACAAAACCTAACAAGTACCTTTTTGGGGTGCAAGTCAAACAATCTCAACTTACTATTAAGATTGGAAAACCAAGCCTTTTTATTTTACTTGGTTTGTGAGGTGCAGAATTGAAGTGAGAGGATTAACCAAGATTGATCAGTGAGCATGGTGTTGAGAAACAAAACAGAAGCACATGTTTCTTGTAGTTTAACTTAAAAAGTTAAACACCAAGGTAAAGGGAACAGCAAGGGAAAACAGCAGTTGCTTGGTAGACCTTGTGAAAGCAAAAAGAACGGCAAAAGAGCGGGGAAACCCTGGTCCAAAAGTGCTGGCGTAAGCGAGCAAAAGCAAAAAGGTAATTGATTTTGGACTTAATTTAAATCAATCTAGCACATAAATCTATGGTTCAAGAATTTTCCTGGAAACAAAGGTAAGCTTCAAACTTGAAACTAACTGTTAAATAGATAAAATTTAGCTAGTCAAGTAGTGAAAAAGGATGAAATTTTTTGAAAAGCCATTAAGTGGAAATGAACCAAGATAGAGGAATTAAAATTGGTGTCCAGAAAAGAAATACTAGCAGCTAAAATAAAAAAGGGAGAATACTGACATCCTGGGCATTTATCATAAGAAAGAAGATGGTAAGCTCATTGGTATGGTAAAATTTCCATCCCTTCACATAATTTATTGATTCCTCTGGCTAAAAGCCATAATGATCCTTCTTAACTCAACTTTTAGCTGTCTTTTCTTTTATTGGAGATGAATTTTTAGTTAGTGTGGACTCTGGGTTGTCTTAGGGGTACTCTTTTCCTTTTTTTGAGTATCCTATTCATTTGAAACTTCTTCATCTTTGAGTTTTTATTTACCCCCCAAAGAAAGTTATTAAGTGTGTTTCACTTGATGGGATGTGACCCAAGGACTTGCACTGTGACACACTTAATTGCTGAGCAAGGCCGTTTGGCCCACCCATGTTAATGTTTTCATCTTGTATTTGTTGTTTGGTCTTCTTATGCAATACCAAAGAATAGTTAAGATTACCTGCAGTAGGAACAGAAGAAGGTTTGTGAACTGGAATCCTGTTAAGGCAGTGACAATGGGATAGATGGTCATCAACCATTGGAACACCTTGGTATGGGTGTTATATCTTCCAAAGCTCCTGGCAAAGTATTTCAATACATAGTAGGTGGAGGTGTATGCAGCAAAAGATATGGTGGAGTAGGAAGACATCAGAGGAGGCCAAAAACTAGCATATAAAGAGTTGAGTTGGTCAGGGTCTTTGTAGTATATTTGGTCCAAACCTTCTGGTGAAGGTCCAAAGGCAGCAGGTCCTTGCTGGTACCCTACAATCCTAAGGCAAGCTGTGAGCACAGCTGTGAAGATGAGATGATTCATCTTTGCTGGTTGGGGATTGAGGATGTGTTTAAACTAGTCTAAAGTTTTGGCTAAGAGTATGATTTAGAATGTAATTTATTGAGGAGGGCATTGCTCTCAATAATAGCACAAGTCATCATTGAGAGGGGATCCTTTATTTATAGATGCTCCCACTGTGCAAAGTTTTGCAAGTGGGAGTAAAAACAGGGGATTGGGTATCTCAAGAGTTTAGATGGGAACACAGTGGGATTGGCTGTTGGGAATTTGGGCAACTATTGTTCTTCTGTTATCTGTGGTTGACTTGGTATTTCTAGGAGGGAGCCAATAATCTTTTGCTGGCCTTGGGTTAGGTGAGGACAAGGATCCATGTTGCTCTTTGGGTCTATTTTTGCCTCAGGTGGCAAGGTTTGGCTGTGGTCTGGGCCCAACCATCTGACCTGGGTCCCAGGTTCCCATTGATTGAGTTCAGAATTTTTGCTTTGGTCTGTAGTTTGGGTTTCATCATATTCTTTAAAACAATTATTATTCTTCAGTCTACTTCCTATGGTCAGGGAATTATTTGATTGGCTGCATGATGGGGTGGTCTCTGATTGGCTGGAGGGGAGTGGGAACTGGGGCCCAGGTTAGAGGCTGGCAGCAGGCTGGGACCCAGGGAGCAAGCAGATTGGTGGGGGACTGATAGCAGTCTCACTGGCGGCAGGCTGGGGCCTGGGGGCCGCAAGCAGGAGGCTGGTGAGGGGTGCTGGCAGGCGTGGCAGATGCCTGCCTGGATGATAAATTATTCCAGGTGTTCCCAGGTTCTGTTCTTACTTTTATTTTATTTTCACCATTTGGGAGGGAGAAATCTATTTTTATTGGGATTTTTTGGGGCTTAAAATTCCCTTCCTACCCTAAATTTGTGCTATGGTGGAAATCTGGTTAATGTCAGGAATATTCCTGAAATCTTAGCACTATCTTTCTTCTTTTTCTTGTATTTTTTTGACTTGTGAATTTTTATGGGGGTGTCATCCCTAGCGCTGTTATACAAGGACCTATATGTGAGACATATCTGAATAAAATCTATTAACTGTAAATATGTGAAATTAATTTTTTGATTTTTAAAGTGATATTTTTTTCAATTGATTTTTTATTATCTTGGGTTTACTAGCTAAAGTTATACAGTAATTCTTAATCCTACTGAGATAAACAAAACATCTCAGTCTAAGAACAAAAACAACTCAGTCTAAAAATGAAATCAAAATCAAGGAATTTATATTAAATTACAATAGATTTGGATCTACTTTGATTTTGCTTTTAGACTGAGTTTTTTTTGTTTTTAGACTGAGAATTTTTGTTTATCTCAACAGGTTTGGAAATTACTGTATGTTTTTTAATCTTTAAATTTGGAGTTTTTAAGAAGGGTTTACTATTTAAAGTTATACTGTTTTTTTCTAGCCTTTCAATTTGGAGTTTTTAAGAAGGATTTACTTGATGCTTTCAGGAGGATACTATTTTTTTAAATATTTTCAAGTGTGGGTTTAAGGGGGCTTTTATAGTAGTTTTTATGTCAGGATTGTAATTTTCTTAGCTTCCATTTCCAAACTTTTACTTTTGGTTTCCCTTTTGTTCTAAGTGTAATTCTAAACTTTGAAGCTTAAAATATGTTTATTTAAATTTCAAACTTAATACCCAAAGTCCTCATTCTTCCCTATTTTCCCGTCCCACTTTAAACTTGTATATTAAGCTATTTCAAGTTAGTTATAATTTAACGACTTAAATTTTTGTGTCTCTTTCTGCCTGGACTTGATTTTTTGCATTTCAAGCTTCAGGACTGTTTCCCCTCTTATTATTAGGCTTATTTTTTCTTCTTTCTCCTGCACCCTTTGCAACTTTAGGTTGATTTACAGTTGGTTTTTTTCAAAGGCTTAGTCACTTTCAACACTGTGGTTATTCACTTTAGTCTTTTCTAACCATTACTGGTTAAATTAAGGATCATTATGTTTTCCATGGTATCACACTGATAATATCAAATTTTAACCACAAGAGGTTAGCCTTCTTTCCTTTTATTTGAACCATAATTTCAAATTTTAAATAGATACTAAGGGTCTATCACAGTAGCTTTCATAATTCTAGGTATTGTCTATCCAAATTGAAAATCCAAAGGCATAAGGAAAACAGCTCAATATTTAATAGAGTCAAATTGTCTAAAAATCCTTTAAGAGAGAGTGTGTGAAAGCCACTTAATACCAGTTAAAAATATTTGTCTTTTAAGTGGAACTGGTTGAGATAAGTTGTCATAATCTCCAAGTCACATGTTACACTATCATTATGAAAAAAGGATCAGAAAATTGAGCACCAAAGGTTTCTTGACTAATCAGATACATTATAGTTGGCAAGGACTGAAAGCTTAGTTAAGATTGATTTCAGAGGATAGTCATAGAAACAAAAGGCTTAGTTGAGTTTGGTTTATGTGCAGATTTTTATTTCAATCAGCTTGAAAGAGTTGAGTCCTTCCTACAATTTCTAGCAGAACTCTCTGAAATAAAAACATAAATTTATATTTGCTTTTGAAGTTCTAGAATGCATTCTATGTTGTGACTCTTATGCTAATTTCCTCTTAAATTAATTGCTATTGTCTTGTTACCAGCCACTTAGAAAATGTCCCACAAACTTTGTCCCAGAGCTCTGTCAATGATGAGTGCCCCAAGAAGAAATAGAATTAAAGGATACTTCTGTCTCTCAATATCTTGAATTCTATTCTGAAGACCCTTTTCTCCTCTCCCAAACACTGTACCTTGCTGTGTTATGATTAACATTGGCTATTTGCTCAATCCAAATTTTATCTTTGGAAATTTAACTAAATATTATTTTCATCCCCATCTTTGGCTTATCCTTAATGGTTTGCAGATATGAATCTTTATCTCCCAACACTTGGATTTTGGAGGTTACTTTCCTCCATTTATGTCACAGTGTCATAATTTTCAACATCAAGTTGGGATTGTTTGACTTGCATTTCAAAAAGTATTTGTTAGGTTTTGGATCATGATATTTCCTTATTTCTTACTCCATTTCTTTTCTAAACATTTTTTAGTTGAAATTAGCCTTTTCTCATGATTCCTTTAGATTTTTTGTATTATCAATTGTGTAATTTTTATAAAAACATGCAGTCTTTGATTATTGATAGCTCCAACCCTGTTGTTGATTCTGACCAATATCCTAATACTGAAATTATCTTCTTAGACCAGTCTATCATTATTAGAATGTGATTTTACTTTATCTTCCTTGGTTTAATAAACAAATTAAGTCCCCATTTACTTCAATAAGTTATCAAAAGCTTTATTAATGTTACCTTTACAAACCTTACAAAATTTCTCTATTTGACCAACATAAACATGTTAGGCCTTAAGGCACTAGTTTATAACCATCTTCCAAAGATCTATAGACCTTACCCTTTAGGGACTTGCTTTATGATTATTTTGTTTTTTATTTAAATAAGCTTTCTAAAGCTGATTTGATTTGAAAATAAATTGCTAATATTTTTTGGCCAAATTTTAAAGTTGATGGGAAATTGGTCTTATGGTATAATAATCTATAATTCCTTGGGGTTTTAATGGGTTTGATGCTTGGAGCATTCAATCCTTATGGTTTGACGGAAAATCTGCTCCAGAAAAGCCAAAATCATTAAATTGAGGTCCAAAAACATAGTGTTTGGAGCCCCATTTATAAGCTTTCATTGATGAAGCATATTGCTAATGCTAAGCTAATATTAATAATCCAAGAAAATAACTAATATTTTATTATTTTTTATTATAAAATAATGTTTTTAACTTTATTAAATTTTAAATAAATTTAAAAAAAATAAAAATGCACAAATTTTAACAGAAATGGTTTTTTTATTAATGTGAATTTAAAGTCAGCTTAAAATTATTAGGGATGACAGAGAGTTTAGTTGTTTTTAATTGGCATTAAATTTCATTTTGTTTTATAGATTTCCTTTCATTTTTCTATGATGAAAAAAGCAAAAAACTAAAATTTAGCCATATGAAGGAAAATAGTCTGAGGAATTTAAAGAAATACTTTTTAGCTTAAGTTAAGTGTATGCAAAACTAAACTAACCAAAAGAAAAATAGGCCATAAAAATTCTAAAAAGAATGAGTTCTGTTATCCAATTTTCTGTCAAAATGATGGGAAATTGGTTGATGGAACATCTTCCTGCCCCATAAAATACATTGTGATGGGTGTGAATTGGCCATAGCACAAAATGTGACCAATTTGGTGACCTTTCAAACTGATGTCCTTACAGGACATTGGTAAAAATTCTCTCTAATAAAAAGCTCCTTGGAAACCATATTTTTTGTTTGGTGCATCCTTTTTATGTTTATCATCAGGATTCAGTTGTTGATATCAATATATTATTTAAATAACTGTTTAATGAATGGTCCTTCACCAGTGCTTATTTTAATGGACATGTGGACCTTATCTATGTCAATAAGGGTTGTATTTAGAAATATGGGTTGGTAATAGGGTAGGGACAAGAACAGCAATTGTGTAAACACAGTGTCACAAAACTGTTTTTTGGATGTTTTGGATTGGGTCTGTCAGAAAATCTGTGGACCATGGTATTTTATCATCTGCCAGAGGATATCCTAAGTCTTCTAACATTAGGAAAGTACAGAGAACCTGTGACTTTGGCGTAACCTTTGGCCCGGAATATTAGTTGTCATCAGAAGTAGCAAGTCTGACTGGGCCCAAGGCCTGGAGGATTTGGGACGTTCCTTCTTACTTCTGGATATAGGTTCATGTTTTGTCTCTATATTTTACTATAGATAATCATACTGTATGATGTCAGTATTGTCTTCTGCTCCACTAATAATAACCTAAGAGAGGATCACATTAAGAAAATAAGACTTTGATCAATCATCAAGTCAATCAGGAATCATCAGTCTTTTATTCTAATGGACTGGCTTTAAGGCAGCCCACTTCCTGCGTTTTATCTGAGTTAGCTCACAACACTAAAAGAGACTGAAGTAGCATTAGGGCAATACGGCAGGAGGCCCAGCCTTTTTGGGGTGGTTTTGACGGAAGCTTGCTTGATATCTTCCACAGGTCGGTATCCTTTCTGTCTACCCAAGCCACTTCCAGGGCTAGCTAGCCAGTGGTTGGCTACTAGTTCACAGAGATGATTGTTTCACTTAATCAGAGCTACTCTAATACAATAGACTCAAAGCCTTTTATCTTAGTGTTTGTCCTCACGGCCCAGTAAATTTTGGACTCTTCTAGAAGTGTTTCAGATGATGGCCCATATGATGGCCCTTGTTCTAGGATATAATTAAAGTTTAGAATAGTAATTATTGTGGAGCATGTTTGAGGTGATTGTTGAGGTGAACTAATTAATGAGCAGTGATTGCATGTTCTATTAATTAATTGCAATGCATGAATTTGTTAATGTCAGGATATGATTTGGTCATTGATTCATTGATCCTGCAGCCCACAGCCTGCATAGTTCTGTTGAAACCATTTCAAAGAGTGATTGTCAGCTGGCCCGTAATAATTGGTTGGATCTGTTAATTAGTCAATATCCCAAAATCCTGACAGGGTCACAAAACATTCTGGGTGGATTTGTGCCGCAACTTTTGGAGTAGGTCACAATTTGTGCCACACTCCATTGTGTAAGCCACAAAATATAAAAGGAAGGCATTTTCAAATAAGAAACAGATGATTTCACTTTGTGCAAGGCACAGGATGTAAAATTGAAACAGTTTTTTAAAGATGAGCTATATGATATTATTTTGTGCAAGGCACAGGATGTAAAATTAGATCAAGTTCAGTTGTCAGATCTTATTTTTTAACTTAAATTTATTAAAGCTTTATCTGCCATTATCTCACAATGATAGATTTGATTGTACCACATTTTGCTTTAGATAATTAAAATAAAACACTAATCAAAAAATTTATAAATATATATTTTAATTGAAAGGAATAGATTGCATACTTATGATTAGACACAACACAAAACCACATGAGATTGTGCTTGGTCACATCACAATTCATGCAGATTTGTTTTGTGACTTTAGGAGCAGGGCACAAACTGTAGCAGTTGAAATTGTGAACTGCCCCCTAAAAACACAAAACAAATCTGTATGATTGTGATGTGACATGAAAGTCACAAAATGATTTGTACCCAACTGTCAAAGCCACAAAACCAATTGTGTCGATTTTGGTACCTGTCCCAACCCTATTTGGTATTAATTGGATTTTTAGAAAAAAAATAAACTTTCAATCACTGCTTCCAGAAAGAAGGAGATAAATAAAGCCCCAATAATAAGAAGGAACAACTGTTAGCCAGGATATACGCTTGAATGAAAAGTATAAGACTGATGTACTTGGCCTCTATCTCAATCAAGCCTGTGTGACTGTTAATAAGATTTAACCGTGAAAGAGTATTTTCGACAAGGCTTCAATTTGCGGGCTGATACGTCTAGCTCTAGTTCGTCGCTGCAAACTATAGGACAAGTTTATTATGGCTTTAGTTGGTGATAAAATATTCTATTATGCGATTAAATTTGAATGGCTGAATCTAGCTTTACAGTTGGTAAAGGCTTGGGTTCATCGTCCATGAAGTCATCCTAAAAATTAATTAGAACACCAGATAATTGTTTCTTACTGGATCATAAATTACACGAATGATTAGAGAGCAACTAGGGCACCTTCCAACATCTTCCCCATCTTTGATTTCTTCCTGTTGATGGAGTTAAAAAATGTTCCACTATAATACTTACTAATGATATTTCAAATCTATCCCCGCATGGGCAAGGGAGAATGATAGAGTTTGAGTTCCTCATCAAACTCCATATCTTCTATTTCTACTTCGTCATAAAAGGAAGACATATCTGACAATGTAGGTGAGTATTGATTACAAGAAAAATAGAAATTCCGATTTAGTATTTTTTAAAAATGCGAGCGTTAGCCAGATTAAATAAATATAAATGGGTATTCGAGTAGTTGGAAAATTCAAAAGCAGCGAACTTAGGGAACTTTTGAGAAAAACGGATTTACTTGAATTTGGAAATTTACTTATATGCAGTGCTCTTCTTAACCGCTGAATGAAATAGGGATTACAAGATATAACACTTAAAATTTGTTTCGACCAAATAGACTAAAAAGCAGCAGTAGATAAAAATAATTTAATCAAGATTCAAGTAGAGCATATTAGTCACTTCTTTTGAAATATAAAAAGTACTTTTTAAGATAGCAATGGGTAAAGCAAGCTTGAAGCCAATAGATAGCTTGGCATTAATTCAAGCATACTTAAACTTGCATTACTTTTAAATAGGCTCTGGTCCAATTACAAGGTTACAAAAAGCCTTTTAGCTTGGGGCTAAGTTCATGTAGTTTCGACCTGTGCAGCCAATCAGACAAAGGCTTGGTAGTGAAGGCTCGTGATTCCCATCTCAAAAAATTAAACTTAAAACTAAATTATGCGATCTGAATCAAGTTAGATAGTGCGATAGTGTTAGCCTCGAATTCGAATAAATCGGCTAACGCTATCGGCTAACTATATAAGTGAATTCAGTTCACTTTAAATAAAAGTTCTTTATCCTATTACTTTATTTTTGGGATGTTGTAGTTTACTCTACAACAGGAATCAAGAACCCTGTTTGCGATGGTTGCTTACATAATTTAGTACAGTATAAACATGGACTGCAACATCATTCATTTCAAGGACAAGGATACACAGCCAAATAACGATATGCTATCAATCAACAAAGTATACCTAAGTATTTTACAATATACAATCTAAATGCCTAACGCAATAATCAAATTTCAATGGGGCCTTGCATTGAAGAAGGTGTAAATTTAAGAAATATCCAAGTAAAGAATCACAAACATATTATAAAACTAAGTGGTTTTCCATCTAAGGACAGATATAAAGTTGAATTTAACAAGTATGGGAGTGGTGGTGTGCTTCCAAAAGAGCAAAGCTGCGCTACACTCAGCTTTACCCTTTTACAGCAGCCCACCAATATGCATATCTAGTATCCTATCTGAAGACTTTTTCAATAACTACTTTATTTTTATATCCTTATTTTATTATTTTAATATTAGAAGTTCTGTTTAATGATGTGGTAGACTTTATAGTTTTTTTGTAAATAATTAGAGATGGTTGTCAAAACTGCGGGGTCAAGGCATCATCAAAGCTTGGCACAAAATACTCCTTGCCCCTCAGCTCAACCATCTTGGCACACACGGCCAAAAGCGGAAGTCAACTCAAATTACCAAACAAGGAAATAAGAACCAATAACATTCTCAACCCAGTGGTAACTCAATTTAGCGCTTCATTTACTAGTAGGATCAAGTACCCCCTGCCTATCCAAATGATTGATCAGTGAAAACCTTGTTACTCCTAAGAAATTCATCACATCTATATAATCCCAATATCTCACCAAAGATAATTATCTAGTTTCTAAGTGTCAAAACAGAAGGCTCAACCCGCCAGCAAGGTTCCGAGTAAGTGGGTTTGTGACCCAAGATTTGATTACCCAGCCATCTGAAGCCAAGTTAGGAAGACAACTTGAATTTCCAAATACAAAAAAATGAACAGAAGCTGATCCTCCCCGGGGGGTAGCTTGTTTTACCGCTTGACTCATTACAAGGATCAAGCCACCCCCTTCAACATACCACAGTGTGATCAACGCTATCGTGTTCCTGTTATCCACAATTCACAATAACTATATAATAATTATGTCTCAATAAAGGATATTATCTAGTTTCTAAATATTTTCCCCTTGTAACTCTGCTAAAACAGCACAGTTGTGACATAAACATTCCCCTGGTAAATCTGCTAAAACAGCACAGTTACAGCATGATGGTATTGCAACATCTTTGATTGATCCCTCTCAGGAAATAATTTACCCAAAAATAACTCAATTACTGAGTAAAAGTTGGTACTAAGATTATATCCAGATGTCACACTTAAATCAATCCCATGATTTTTAAACAATCCAACTTTACCAAAACTACTGTTAAAACAGCAGACTTGACCCACCAGCAAGGTTCCAAGTAAGCAGGTTTGTGACTCGCAACCCAACAATCCAGTCACTCAAAGCCAAACTAGGAAGTCAAATCAAATGTCCAAATCCAACAGCATGAACAGATGATGATCCCTTATGGTGGATACCTCAATTTGGCACTTGATTCATTACTGAGATCAGGCCACCCCCTTCATCATCCAACCAAGTAATCAACACAATCATGTTCCTGTTATCCACAATTCACAATAACTATGTAATAATTATGTCTCAATAAAGGATATTATCTAGTTTCTAAATATTTTCCCTTGTAACTCTGCTAAAGCAGCACAGTTACAACACTACATAAAATACATGATCTATACAGACACTATGTGGCTATAAAAAACTCTTCTTTCATCTTATAATATATCATTCTCTTATTTGATTTCCACTTTTATTCTATACCCTATGCTTCTCAGAAGTATAATTGCAACAGTGGTAGAATAAGTAGTTATCCACACCTAATTTACCCAAGGAAAATTTTCTCTAAATAAAAAGCCCAAGAACTGGCTCTCCCTACTGTTAGGAGAACCTATGAGAAAGGACAAGATGTCCCTATGAGATACACCATCTTCAACAATGTTCTTTTACCCATCAAACAGTTTAATTTTTTCACTGCTAGTATAAAGATGAAATGGTGTGATGACTAACCAAAGAGAGACTATAAGGGAAAAACAAAAAAGTGACATTTGCTTCAACAGCACAAAACCAAATTTTGAAAGGGGACTACCTAATTTTGAGCCCTTTGATTTATAGTAAAAAACAAGGTTGGAATCAAAATCAAGAGAAAATTTGATGGGGAAAATTAGAGAAATAGTTAGAAGCTAACATAGTAGAAAAGAGAAGTCCAGGGGACCGCCATAGAATCAGCATCAAACTGAAAGGTAAAAGAAGTTATGTTATCAATAACTGGGATCAGAAGGCCTATAGATTACATCATAGTGGGGGTTTCAATTTCTTTTTTCTCAGGGATAATAAGATATATAAAAACAAGTTTCTAGTGAGGTAGATTCAAAGTAAAGAGGGATATTGGTGATGGTTCCTGTGACAATCCACATGGAAGGCAATTTTGAAGGCAAGGTCATAAGCTGGCCACAATAAAGAGGGTTTTAAGACTATAAAGGCAAGGAGTTTTTTATATCTAGTTTGCACTTTATGCCTTCAGGTGCCATTAGGATAGCCCTATATTGGTATCTGATAAGAGTAATGAGAGAACCCAGAGATGGCTATGCTAGAGCAGTAATAGCATTCAAGACCAGCTTGGGTGATAATACATGTTGTGAATGCCGCCATTCACCATGTTTTGATTTTGTCTTCAATGGGTTATTTCTAGGACAAAACTCTCTCTTTTGCTTTTGCCTCTCAAAATGAGTCTATATCTGAAATGGGAAATACAATTGTTTGGTTTCCTGATTCTGCGCAACTCACTTGCCCCACTCATGCTTGTGGCAAGTGATCCTACTGTCCATGTACTGTTTTGTGGTAAAGCTACACAGTATATATTCCTTTTCATATTCACCAATAAAAATTAAGTTCTATTCACATTTTTGTCTTTGTGTCTTCCAGTACTTTGGCGCCTCTCTCTAGCCACAACTAGTCAAGATTATTCATCCAGGGCCACAAGGTAATCACATAGCCTTCCCTGTCATCTAACCAAGACTTATTACAAATCTAATCCTAAGGTTAGTATTCCCCATTGTTTGTCTGTGCCATGCCTCAGAACACAACAAAAATGATGTTCACTACGGAGGCTGTAAGCCCCTTGGTTATCCCTTTTGCATCCACATTTTCAGGTCCTTTGCCTCCTCATATACAAGAGCCGACTTCACCTGAAATTACTAGTCCTCCTATTGAGGAAGACATCACAGAACTGCCTATTGTCCCTACTATGCTGAACCTTGGGAATGGTCCCTGTCTAGTGGCCTACCCCCTGGGTACCCCTGACTTATAACAACTCATGGTGGTAGCCCTTGGGATAGCTTGTGAGGGAGCCATTCCCCCCTCCAGTTGCAGTTCAGTCGGGCTGAATACTACAAATTGATTTTGGCTCCTCAATTTCCACAACATCTCTCAGCAGCTGGCTCTGCTGAGCACCTACTGTCATCCTTTGTACAACCTGCCTTAGTCCACCATCAATTGGTATTAGGGCTCCATGTTCAAGAAATCTTGTCTCTACAAGCAGCCCTTACTCATCACTGGGATCAGTTTGCGGCCTACCAACAGTGGATCCACTCCCTGTTTTCCTTGGTGTCAGACAATCAGCGCAACTATGTCACTTCCCAGACCTATTTGGTAAATTCCATTGAAAAAATGCACCAAGCCATCTCTGAATATGTCAGAGAGCGTCTACATGAGTTTCACCAGTTGGAACAGCCCTGGCGCGCCCAAGTTGATTCCACCCTGAATGCCTATCTCACCAACTTTGAACAACTTGTACAGCAGCTTAATGCATTCAGCACTTATTCCTTTGAGCAACTGCAGCAGGTAGCAGACCTCACTGTTAAAGGCCTTAATGAGCTCAGTGCAGAATTCCACCAAGAAAGATTTGTCACTGCCGCCGCAATTGCCAAACTCCAGAATCAAGTGAATGAATTATCTATGCCCAAGCCAGATGCTCTGCCTTCCCCCCCAACTGATGATTTAGTGGATAGAGAGCAGAGGCTATGGGATGCAATTCAAGAGTTACATGTGTCCACCTGCAGTCAGGGACGCCCTACTGAAGCTCCTCAGCCTGATCCACAGGTGCTTGCTTTGACCACTCAAGTTGCTGAGCTACAGCAGGAACTTGCTGCCTTACGTGAAATGGTGGCAACTGCTGCTAGTCCAGTTGGAGTTGTTGATGAAGATGGCTGCTGCCCTGGCTTTTCAGGAGCCCCTCAAATCCAATGCTCTAGGGAGTTGATTGCCCTATCTAACAAGGTAGACCATATGAAACGGGACCATGCTGAGCTAGACAGAGATGTACAATAGATGAGTGAATTGATAAACTCAATAAACAACAGGTTTTCCCCTTGCCTCTTAGTGGAGCCATCCCAAACTTTTTGACTGGCTCAGCTCTCTACGGTAGTAACCACCCAAGGCCAACGTCTAGATGTTACTGAGCAACAGATCACTCTAGCTAATGATACAAGTGCCCGCGCTGTTGAGACCCTGACTACCCTTGAGGAAAGTGTTCAGCAGCTGTGGACTAGACAACCCCCCTCCAAATCCAAAGCAGAATTCTCCCCCACATAAATGTACTTGATAGCAACAATGGTGGTCCAACTCATGAAGCACATTTCAAGCCTACCTTTAAGCAAGTCTTCAATCCCAAAACCTCAACTATTTCAGCTTTCCTAACTATCTATGAAGCTGCTATGAGACAAGCATTGGATGAAGTTAAGAAGGATCATATTTTGACCTGTCTACACCTGACCTGCCAAGAGGTGGTGGTGCCTGAACTGCCCACCATTGAGACTTGGGAAGATATGAAGCAGCTTCTGATTGACAAATTTGGTGGTGATCTTAGTTTAGAGGTGAAGAAGGACACCTCCATGCACATTGCTTTCAAACCTAAAGAGACCCTAGCTGAATTTGCAGATAGATTCTACATGGAAGAGCAGCAACTGATAACAAGCAGACAACTGACAGCTCACAAAGCTTACATGGCTTGCGCTCAAGCCCTCAAGGTTAACCAGCTTCTGTGCCTCCATTTAAAAGCCCATAAAGCTATGCTTTCCTCTATGAAGAGCATAAAGACATTGTTGCAGGATATGCACCTTACCCACTCTGGAGCAGTTGTTCATGAAAATTGTGCCACCTCTAACTCTGGTTTGTCTTCCTGTGGTCCTTGCATCCTTACAATGAATTTGCAAAATCCTCCTTGACGTCAAGATTGCCACAACTTTGGTCAGATAGGGCACCATTCTCAAGTCTGCACCAATCCTTGGGTTGAAGGAGCTGATCCCAAGGAGCAGGCAGGAAAAGAACAGTCAACCTAGAGGCAGAGACACTCTTGGTTGACAATTCTTCCCAGTCTCCTTCAATCCCTCCCTCCACAACTGACTCTGAGCCTGTTGATACTGAGGCTCCTCCCATCCTACTGTTATTTCACAATATCTCTAACAACTCTGACTTGGACAATTATGATGTTGATGACCCTGACGCTTACAGGTATTCAGTTCTTGTTGTCCCCAAAACCAATGTAGTCCCCTATAAATTACAATCAGGAAAGACTATAGCAACTACTAAGCCTTTTTCTGAGGCCAAAGAACTTGTCTCTTGTCCATACCTAACTCAAGCAAAAAGGTCTCTTGTGCTAGTAGAGTCATCCAAAGAAGCTGTCATGGCCTGGGTGACTCCCAGGGGAACCTTTGGTTGAGGGGAAGGGTCAATCCTGGAAGGCCCAGTAGATGACTGGGGCCATCCACATCACATATTGCCAGCAGTAGCCCAAGGACGCCACACTCCCATGTGGGGTATCACTTGCTCAGTGAGCCCCAGCATGGTCAGATAGGCAAACCCAAGCTTACTGTAGTCATATGATGAAGCAGAAGGAACAAGAGGAAGTTCTCCTGTGGCGGCGCTCATGGTCAGGCTTGGCTGGGTAAGTTGTTGGAGCAGAGGAACACCAGGAAAGGAGGGGCGCGGTGCAGGAGCAGGAATTATTTCTTGGTTCAGCACTCTGGGAGATGGGGTAAAGGCTGGCGGTGGTTGGTTGGAGACAGCTAGAAGTTGCTCTGTTTCCCAGCACTGGCGTTGGTACTGGAGGTACTCTCTGTTTGAAAGCACCAGCAGTACAAAATTTGTGACAATGTAATAAACCCCTGCAAAGTATAAATGCTCAGTTTGCATTAACCAACAAAGTTTATTAGATGAAGATGTCAACAAAGAAAGGGGATGTCAGTGTTCCCAGCTATATCCTGCTAAGAAGCTGCAATTGGACTTACTGGCAACTTCTTATTGGTTGTCAATGGATTATTCTCAAGCTGGGTTCTATTGGTGACTCCTGATTTGTCAGTTAGATGGATCCTTTCATTATTTTTGCCCTGGGGAAGCTGGCAGGGGAATTTTGGGCCATTTGGCAACCCAAGTCCCCAATTCTGGGTTTCAGAGGGTGTGGGCCAATTAATTTTTTTTGCTTGGCTTTAGGACGGTTTCCTATTGCCCCCGGGCTTAGCCTTGACCAGGGTTTGATTCTCCACTTGGAATTAAAGTTTCCTTTGGGTTAATCTGCGTAATTGATGGTGCAATTGTTTGTTTGCACAATTGCTCAATTGCAGGCGTTGAACCTACGCAACATAGGGTTTTTTCTGGCCCATTATGGGCTCTGACAGAAGCTGCCAAAGTTGCTGACACTGTATTCAAGAATGTTTCAGTTTTGCTTCCTCTCCAAACTGTCTGTAAGGAGTTTACAGGATTAAGATGCATGATTGAGAATTGGGACAAAGAGCTAGCAGAAGCTCAAAACATCCTGGCTGTCCTCCCACCCTTTGGTTGTACTACCACTCATGTAGAGATATCCATACAGAAGGTGAAGATCAAGGCCGCTCTAGACACTGGCTTGCCAGTCAACGTTGTCTCCTCCAAGCTTGTGAAGAAACTCAAACTTGCCCCTGACCTTAATTATCACCAGTCATATGACACGGCTGGACTGTCTATGACCTGTGCCATAGGGGCATACTCTGCTCTACCCATGCAGTTTGGCAAACTTCTTCTAGCTGCACCGGCAGTTGTCTTGGAAAATGAGAGTTATGATCTCTTAGTTGGCACCCAGTTCCTTAGGGAATATAATGGGATAATCAACCTAAAAGATGGTTACCTCTCTATCTTGGGTTTTGAAGTCCCTCTGATCTTTGAAGAGCCTATTAAAGTTCCTGGGAACCAGCTCAAGACATGTGCCTTGGAGTATCCCACTGGGGTTTTCAACCTCAAATATTGCACTCACTCCTCAAACATGAAATGACCACCCATTGCTTGTCCTGCGTCTGAAGGGATCCCTCTCCTAGCCACGTCTGCTGTCACCATCCCCCCTGGCTCTCATGATATCTTGGACTCCCAAATCTTGTATAAGCTACCTGAGTGTACTACCCTGGAGTTATACTCCTCTCCCTTGCTAGGCCGCAATGAACCTTACCTCTGTCCTGGAATCCTAGATGTCTCCCATAAAGACCCTGTTCAATTTCTAGTAGCTAACCTAACTGCTCTCCCCCATGACTGTATCAAGAGGACAGGTTGTTGGTTATGGAAAATGATTTAATGCTCCTGATGTGTTGTCCCTTCATCCCTTTGGTACGTTCCAGGATTTCAATCTACCAGAAGATGAGCCCTAAGTCCTATCTTTGTTTACTGCACAAGACTTCCTGAAGCTATCCCTGGTTCAGCAGAAGGAGGTACTTGATTTTCTAGATCAATTTTCAGACATCTTTGCCAAAGACAGCACTGACTATGGTCTATCCAAAGGCGTTATCCATCAAATTGATACTAGAGACTCTCCCCCTTCCGCGCAAAACTATATCACCACAGTTGTGTGGAGGATGCTCAGGTGTCTAAAGAGCTCAAACAACTGTTAGATGCTGGGCTATTGGCCCCATCCCAAAGTCCTTGGGCTTCATCCTTACTCATCCTAAATAAGAAGGATGGGGGCCATTGTATTGTGATGGACTATTAACAATTGAACTCTTTAATCAAGAAGGACTCTTACCCCCTGCCGCGTATCAATGATGCTCTTTGCCATCTTGGAGGCTCTAAGTTCTTCTCCGCAATGGATCTGGCATCTGGGTATTGGCAAGTTGACCTTTTGCCCAATGATTGCCAAAAGGCTGCCCTCATTATATCTGAAGGGCTGTTTGAGCCCACACGTATGCCACAAGGACTCTGCAATGCCCTGGCCACCTTCCAACAGGCCATGGACTCCATCCTCTGCAACTTGAAACTGTCATGTGTCCTAGTATACTTAGACAATATAACAGTTTTCAGCGCTACCTTTACCAACCACCTGGCTCATCTCAAAGAAGTTTTCATAAAGATTTGAGAGGCTGACCTCAAGCTAAAACCATCTAAGTGTGCTTTCTTCAAAGAGAGTCTTGAATTCTTGGGCCATTAAGTAACCCAGATGGGGATTTGCCCAATGACCAAGAAGGTTGAAGCCATTGACAAAATGCTTTCACTCACCAACCTGTGAGAGGTACAAGTCTTTCTGGGAATGATGGGCTACTACAGACAGTTCATCCCTGACTTTGCTAATACTAGTAAACCTTTGGTCCAGCTGTTACGTAATGTCCCTTTGAATGGACTGCTAGCCAGCAGCAAGCCTTTGAGACCCTTAAACAGAAACTCAAAGAAGCTCACATCCTAGTTTATCCTGACTACAATAGGGAATTCATCCTATATACTGATGGTAGTGACCTGGCTATTGGGGATATCTTAGCCCAACTAGACAATGAAGGTATGGATCATCCTGTGGCTTATACTTCCCATGTTCTAAACAAGCATGAGAAGAATTACAGTGTTATGGAGAAAGAATGCCTTGCTGTGTTGCATGCAGTCAAACAGTTCCATCACTATGTGTATGGCACCCATTTCACTGTTGTCACCAACCACAATTTGCTTAAGTGGTTACAACAGCTTAAGGAGCCAGAAGGACAACTAGCTAGATGGAATCTCTGACTACAAGGTTATGACTTCACTGTACTACATTGCCCCGGAATTCAACATCAGAACGCTGATGGCTTATCCAGAATGCCCATCCTTGCTCTGCATCCTGCTGAGGCTGATTGGCTGTATGAACTAATTGGATATCCTTCCTCTTAGGAAAGCAAGACGGAAGAAGTCCAATTAGCCCTGTCCAAACTATCTGAGGATACACTTATTTGAGGCAATCAGATCTTCAATAAAGTACAAGACCAGTACCTGCCTTATGTATGACCTAGTCTTTGCCTTTTGTTGGTGCTACAAGCTCATAAAGAGACTAGGCATGGGGGCATTGCCAAGACCTTTGACTGGCTCCAGAAAAATTATTTCTGGGAAAACCTTTGTCTGCTGATTCCAGACGTCATAGCTAGTTGCCACAACTGCCAGCTCCAGCAACTGCAAGCTGCCTCTCACAAGTTCAAACTAGTTCCCCCTCAACATGCCTTTCACACTGTCAGAATTGACACTGTAGGTCCTCTCCCTCACTCCTGCTCTGGTTGTTGCTTTATTGTAATTACTGCTGATCATTTCAGCAAGTGGGTAAAAGCTTTCCCTACTAAGGACATTACTGCTAAGACAATGGCTGCCTTCCTGTTGCAAGATGTTTTCTACTGCCATGGCTGCCCTCAAGTGTTGCTATCTGATAATGGGACTAATTTCAACTCCAAGTTGGTAACCTCTGTTGTTGAAGCCTTGGGGTCTCACCAGTCTTTCTCTGCCCCCTATAACCCTTCTACTAATGTGGCAGTCAAGCATGCAAATTCAAAATTGGTTTCTATTATGAGGAAACTCACCTACTCTGACACTGCAAACTAGGATCTATACTTACCTGCTGCTCTCTTTGCTTATTGCCTTAGAAAAACATTGCGTCACCAAGTATTCCCCCTTTGCTATGCTGTATGGGCATGAGATCACCACTCTGTCACTCTTGGGTGCCCCTTAATCTCCTCTGATAAGGCCATGAATCCTGACGACCATATCAAAGATCTATTCAACTGCATAATTGACATACAGGCCACTGCTTATACCTCTGCATATAAGACCAAGATGCTTGAGCTCTTGCCCAATAATACTAGACGCTCTCCCTTGCCTGAGTTCAACATTGGAGACCACATCCTCTAATATCAGCATAAAGTAGGAGGACGCGCTCATAAGCTAGATATGTTGTGGGTTGGCCCTCTAGAAGTGACCTTCAAGCAAGGGTCTTAGTAGACTGTGAAACTCCTCTCTAGTGGTTGTCTGTTTGCCTGAGTACATGCCAAGTTTCTCTGCAAGTACTACCCCCTAAGGCCAATCTAGGGGGGCAATGTTGTGAATTCCGCCATTCACCATAGTTTGATTTTGCCTTTGATGGGTTATTGCAAGGACAAAACTCTCTCTTTTGCTTTTGCCTCTCAAAATGAGTCTATATCTGAAATGGGAAATACAATTGTTTGGTTTCCTGATTCTGCGCAACTCACTTGCCCCACTCATGCTTGTGGAGAGTGATCCTATTGTCCATGTACTGTTTTGTGGTAAAGCTACACAGTATATATTCCTTTTCATATTCACCAATAAAAATTAAGTTCTATTCACATTTTTGTCTTTGTGTCTTCCAGTACTTTGGCGCCTCTCTCTAGCCACAACTAGTAGAGATTATTCATCCAAGGCCACAAGGTAATCACATAGCCTTCCCTGCCATCTAAACAAGACTTAGTACAAATCCAATCCTAAGGTTAGGTTCCCTGTTGTGTGTCTGTGACGCACCTCAGAACATGGCAATACAGCTGGGTTTCCCTTAGAAGGGGAGGATTCTGAGTCAGAATTGCCTTTCCAGAAGGCCAAATTTAAAGATAATAAAGTTAGTGGCCCCTGGGATGATGGAGTGCTAGAAAAGTGTTGAAATACTGATACCAGATGTGAAAGAATTCAGCTAGGTCACTCTTGCCTCTAATAAAAGGGTGTAAGAGTTTATCTTACTATGTCTCCTGGGTGGTTTTAAGAAAGAGTTTTACTACCACTGTTCAAGCATAGGGGGCCTGGAATCACCTGTGGGGAAGCTGTCCAGAGAAGCAGCTGTTTAACTCAAGAGATCAGAGTGATGTACAGGAAGTAAATCTGGTTACTTTGCAAATTCTTAAGCTAACTACTTGGGGAGTAAAGAGGAGAATAAAGTAGCAGGAAGAAAGTGGCTGCTTACCTCTGAAAGCCTCAGTAGAAGACACATATGATGGCTAATATAGAGATAAGGCTCATATGGAGGACATCTGTAATGGATAAAAGAGAGAAGGAATAGAAGAATTTGTGTAAGTCATCTATAGTGGCCATAAGAAAGGAAAGATAATGATTAATAGAGAAAAGAATTTAAAGAATAAATTAAAAAAAGAAAGAAAGAAATAAATAAAAAAGTAAGCAAGGATAGTGAATAAATAAGAGAAAAGGAGAATAAAATAAAGAAGGAAATAAAAAAGAAATAGTAATTAAAATCTAAAAGGAAATAATTAAAGAAGAAAATAAGATAATATTGTAACTGTGCTGTATTAGCAGAGTTACAAGGGTGAAAATAATTGGAAACTAGATAACTATCTTTATTGAGATATATTGGTTATCTTGTTGGGGTGAGTCATTATAAGAGGAACAATATTGTAATGATCAATCAGTTGGATTGGGCAGGGGGTGGTGTGATTGTTGTAATGCGTGCAGCACCAAATTGAGCTGTCCACCAAACTGGGATCATCACTGGTTCTTGTTGCTGGATTTAGTAATCCAAGTTGACTTCTGCATTTGGCTACAGGTCATGAGGAAGTTGGTTTGTGGGTCATGAATCCTCTTGGGTGGAACCTTGTTGGGGGGTCAACCCCACAGTTGCAACACCAAGATAGCTTTTCACCTAGAATAGCTATGGACACTCAAGAAAATGTCCTCAAGAACAAACATAGTTTCAAAAACATATATGGCACACTACACTACATACTATCAAGATATGACAATTTATCCTATGCCCTGTCAACACAAAAAAGATTGGCACTATCCTTTGTTACCATGAGAATTAGTACACTCTCACAGCAAAAACTTTTATAATACCTCAAGGCTTTCTACTAGTGACCAAAAATGCTATACAGCATCAAAGAATCTCTTGATAAATACAAGACATGTGAGGAGTACACCTAATTCAACACACCCAAAAGTCTGTGATCCCAATATCCATTCCCCAGCTGTTCAAGGTGTGGCCCCAGAATCTTATGGGAACAACACTACCAGGACTGAGGATTTAGCTCTCAACTGATATCCCTATTCTATTGATATTCATACCAAGACTTTGGTCTTAATTGCTTACATCTCAGCTTTATGCTGCAGGTTGCCTACATTTTTATAAATGCTATGTCATTATAGCTGAACTGGTGCCAGCCAAAAACCCTTAATCCCAGCCTTTAGGATCTACTCCCAAAAGTATACTTTGGATGCAAATTAATAATCCAGCCTTGCTTAAAGATAGCTTCCTTGGCATCCCCTTTCTGTAGAATTGTGTATATAATCTCTCAAAGTTATATTGGTCCAAACAGCCCAAACTTTTCCTGGATAGGCTCATCAACAGAAGATATTTTCTTACCCTAGCTGAATCTTTTATATTTGGAGGATAGCCATTATCAGTGCCAGATAAGCTCCAGCTCTGATACAGCTGCAGCTATCATTGAAATTTCCTGAAGTCTTATGGATGCCAGGTAAGAAATAGGGCCCATGATTTTCATAGCAATTGGGTACACAACATAATAGCCTGTTGTACAAGACACCAAGGACAGAGGGGCAACCATGTATGGTGGCTCATTGGCAAGCAAATTTTTGAAAATTTTAAGGGTCCTGAACCCTTATTGCTAATGAAAGAAAAGGGCTTACCCCAGATGAAACAACCTCCACCTCATCAAAAACAGCATTTCACATACAGTCAGCAGCCCCTACCACCCTTAAGAAAAGTGTAGAGATGATAGATTGAATAGAGCTCTAGTGTAAGCCCTCAGTGAGGTACCAACTAATAATACTCTTTGAAAAAGTATGACACTAGCTGATCTAATGGTCTATTGCACCAAAGTAAGTTAAAACACAGGCAATGGCCCATTTGAGTTAGCATACAGGAATGCGCCAACATTTTTCTACAGTGATCTGGGACCTTGATCCCCCTTATCAAAGAAGGTACACAAGGAAGATAATCCAGAAACTAAAAGAGCATAACAAGACCAAGCTTTCAAGGAAATGTAAAGGTTTGAAAGATAACCTGTATCTCTCCAAGTTGTGAGATTCTGAGTAGGAGATGAAATATGGGTAGCCAACTTTGACCAAAACAGGCTTGACCCTAAACTGAGAGGACCATTGAAGCCATGGAACCCAAGCCCAACAACATTCATCTTATCCAAGGAATCAGCACATATAAAGCTCTAAAAATATTGCGCCACAGCAGGCTCAGTTTATGCAAAGCAGTCCAGGTGAAAAGCAATCCTGTCATGATTCTGTTTAGCTGCTTTCTTGGGCTCTGTTTACAACTATGCTCTCTGGTTTAACACAAAAGTTGCTCAGAAGCAAAGCTAATTTGAACCCTTCAGTTTGATACAATCCCATTACTTTAGAGTGTTCTATTTGACTTTAATCCTTACCTCTGTTCTTAATTGAGTATCTCTTTCCCATACCTTCCTTACTTTTACCAGCATCCCTTTATTTTTGCCATGATCCCCCTTTTTGTCTGTTGCTGGTCTTGCACTTTGATTTCATCTATATGAAAGTTAAATTTATTCCAAGCCAGTATTAATGACCATTGTACTTTTACTTTGCTCTTTCTGGTTGGTTGCGCTTTTGGGGTCCCAAATCAAGTTTTTTAGTCTTTTTTCCAAGGTCTGTCCATGTTCCTTATTTGTTTATTACCGGCTGTCAGGAATATTCCTGACATTAGGGAAAAATCACTAATATTTGCTACATGTTCAACAAGAAGAGCAATTAAAGTTATTGGCATAGTCTCCCCTGATTGGGGAAACTGTCACAAAAAATAAAAGTTTAAAAATAATTTCAAAATCAAACTTGACCCCTTTTATAACACCACCAGCCAAACTGCTATTCAGCCCACCAACCAGCCCGCACTGGCCATCAGCCAACCTGCCTGCCCAACAGCCCATTTGTACCCACTCCCACCAGTCTGGATCTCCCATATTGGGAAAATTCCCCAATTGGGAATTCTCCTAACCTTAACAATAGGCCAAAATGCTGCCCAAATAGGAAATGCCCCAAATATAGAACCAATGGACAAGCCCAATCTAACAACAACCAAAGCCCCAAATTCAATAATTGAATTTGAGTGCATGAGGAAGGACCAACCAAATCCATGCCAATGCAAATTGAACACTAGCCAAACCTCTTCAACCGTCAAACCCCAGTGCCAACCCAAAAAGGGAATTATGGCTACAACCAAGCAACTGGGTTTCCCAGTCAAATACTTTCAAATTTTACTGCCTTACTGGCCAATCAGTATATAATAAAGCTACATCCTGGATGATAGGTTGTGCTACTATTGAGAAAATTACCCTTAACAATATCACATGAATCACAAAGTTCTTCACACCTAAAGCGGCCCATGGCACTAAGCTTTGTCACCCCTTCCCAGGACCTGAAGATGAATCACCTCATCTTCTTGGCTGTAATCACAGCCTGTCTAGGGATAAGGCCACCAAAGAGTACCACCATGGGGGCCAGTACAACTTGACTCCTCACAACTACACTCTTGGCCTCAACTGGGGTTTCCTTGTTCCATCATGTCCATAGCAGTTTATAATATAAATTAATATGCACCAAAATATTTTGCAGCAATTTTGGCTGATTTAATGTCCAAAAAAAAGTGTTCTGTTGGGTTTTGAAGGTATAACCAATTGTAACCTCTGATAAGGAGCGCCTTTTGGAGAAGCTTTGAATATGGAATTAAGAAGAGAAGAAGTATATTTTATTGGATAATACTTTAGACTTATATAGATTTAGCTGTGGCGGAGATTTTAGTTAGATCAAACCTAGGGGTTAGCATGTGTAAGATGGGTTTGAGTTGCTGGATACCTGGACAGTCATGTGATATTGGTTTGTTGCCATTTCCAGTATGTCAAACGGTATATTGGGAAAGCACCAAATTGGGCAATGACTGGATGTTAAGTGGGATGGCGGTAGCCAGAATACTTGTACATCTAGATCCTCAACACCTCCTTGACAGGGTTTCAAGTAGGAAACTTGGCCCCTTACTTAGCTATAGTACTATCCTAAAATTTGGGCTGTTGCAATGTCAGCCTTGGACTTGTTTCTTAGTCTTACATTTGTTCCTCTTGCTTGCAGTGTGCTCCAGAGACAGGAAGACAAGCCTTCAGGCTGGATTTTCTTACACCTCCTAGGCCTATTTCCTAAATCTATCACATGTTCTCCTCTATCCATAACAAGATAACTTGTCTTGGTTCTCTGTTCACCCTTGAAAAATCAGTTATTGTTTCTTCTCAGAAGGGCAAGTTGCTTATTTGAGAACGCCCCCCTTTTCTACCCCCATATCTTCCTGAGCGGTGTAGATATACATCTTGGTTTTTGATATAAACACTGAGTTGAGAAATATTTTGGCTTACACCTCCAAGGTTTCACAGTAAGTTCCATAATGCTGGGGATTATCCGGCCGAGTAGGAAAGATTAGAAAGCCCAAAAACCTTTAACAAAACTGACTGATTTAATGAAATTGAATCAAACAGTTGATCAAAGATGAGTTTCAGCTGCCCCAGTTTGCTGGTTGAATCCAATTCCCCCGTAAGTTGATGTTGATAAATTGAAATAATTTAAGGATCACCTAATATGAACTTATTTATCAGCATGGTCATCAGAAGTTGGTCACTCAAGGGTTCTTTGCAACATGGACTAGGTAATTACTTGACAATGTGGAAGGAATAAGAGGCCAGGATCCAGGCAGTATTGCTTAGTCAATTTTTGATATATATTGAATAATTTTCACTGTTTCAACTCTTAAGAGTTGAGTCCTCCTAAAATTTACTCAATAAAAATCACATATCCCTTGGTCTAATTTTATTTTAAGAATACATCCTGTAGTTGGGTTGTTACGCTACATCCCCTACAAACTGATTCTCAGCCAGATCATTACTAGAAGATGGGCGTGATGGCTGTGAATCTTACCCTCACTCACCCTGAGGTGAAACATGGGAGTATAGTCTGTCAGTTAACTGTGATGATCCTGATTACTACTGGATGAAAAGTAGTTCAGTCTCTTCTCAGGTCCCTTCCCCATTCCTGCACATTTGTTAATGTGCAGGAATAATACAAGTATATAATGACTCTCTTTCTTGATAATAAACATATCTTTACCCACTCTACTTATGCACTTTTAGCTTAATCTTACTTTCTAATAAGACTCAAGCTTTATATCAGACTCTATCAGACTCTGCTTTCTTGTTGTCTTTGCTACTACAGGTAGCAGGAATATCTCCCTGCTGTGCTAACAATTTAGAGTTAGTACCCTAGGCCTGATCAAAGTGCACTGTACTGTCTCCTGCCACTGCAGCCCAGTACTAGTAGTTCCCCTCAGCTTCTCTGGAAGAAGTCTACCCAAGGTTCTTTTAACCTCTACACCCACTCTTCTGTGAGCATCACAATGGGGCCCAGCCATTAACACTTCATCATTGACACCGCCCAATGTTAATTCCATGCCTATCAATCTTGGAGTTATTTCACCTGTCTTTGAAGCTGAAAAGCGTGTTGTATCTCAATGTCCTGAATTTTATTCTGAGGACTCTCTGATGCTTTCCCAGGCTATATATCTTGGGCTATGTTGTGTTTGGCTCCTGGGGACAACATCCAGGAGGACACAGCAGGAAATCTTTATAACAAAAGATTTGAGGTTTGAAGCTAGCCTTGGGTTAGCCTTCAGGGCAAAATTAAGGGCACATACCTTAATTTCCTAGAAAACAAGAAAAGAAAGTCCTTTTGGCAGAAAGGACAGGAAAAATCTTGAAAATCATTAAAGCCAACGCAAATGTGGATAAACTTGTCTTTATTAGGAGAAATAATTCTACTTAAATAGTAGACAAGGGACAGTGATCACTCATTAGAAAGACAGAGTAGCTGAGGGTGTCATGTTGGGATGAGGTCATACCAGGATCATTCATAGACAGGTACAATAATCCAGAATGGGTGGATACTGAACCAGATTCATTTACAGAAGGCAAGGAATATCTGAAATTGAAAGCAAACCTAGCCAAATATTTGCAGCTATCAATATTTAAAGGCCATATCAAAATAGCATTAATTGCGTAATTTCTGACATCTCCACCTCAAGATTGGACACAGGGAGTTGATTCTTGTGGAGAAATTTGGAGTGAACACAGGCAAAAGGACGTCCAGAAGACTTTAGTTTCAGGGTATACTCAACACCCTTTTTAAAGGTGACCTCACAGGGCTCAACCCAGAGGGAATCCAGCTTATGAGCTCTACCAACTGTACAATTCTGGTAGTAGAGAGCTAGGTTGCCTATTTGATACTCAGGGAGGAAGGCTCTGGCAGCATTAGACGGGAAGAGCTCCAGAGTCTTGACCCTGTAAGCAGTGGAATAAGCTGTTGCTTGGATGTCAATGATACAATTGGTTAAGTCTTTAACATGGGCTTTAAGATTTGCAGACGTATCAACTTCAATCATGGGGGTCCCAAGATTGAGGGGGTGGTAGTTTCACGCCCATACAGCATGGCAAAAGGAGACTGACCAGTCACTTGGTGTCTACTGAGTTGGTAAGCAAAGAGGGCAGCAGGGAGGAACATATCCCAATTGGCAGCATCAGAGAGCGTGAGCTTCCTCATTATGGACACAAGGGTGGAGTTTGCTTGTTCTACACTTCCATTGGTTGAGGGGTTATATGGCGCAGAGAACAATTGGTGGGTCCCCATAGCCTTGACAATAGACGTGATGAGGCGAGCAGTAAAGTTGGTACCATTGTCAGAAAGCAGGACTTGAGGGCAGCCATGTTGATAGAAGATGTCTTGCAGCAAGAAAGTAGCCATGGTCTTGGCAGTTATATCTTTTGTTGCTCTGGCTTCAACCCATTTGCTAAAATGGTCTACGGCAACTAAGATAAACTGAAACCCTGACCTAGACCAAGGGAAAGGCCCAACAGCATCAATACTCATTGTGTGGAAGGCATGATTTGGAGGGATGAGCTTGAACTGGTGTTGGGACAGGCAAGGGCGTTGGAGTTGGCACAAATGGCAAGAGGCAAGAACATCAGGGATCAGGAGATGCATATTCTCCCAATAGAAGTTTTTGCATAACCAGTCATGAGTCTTTGCTATGCCTCCATGTCCAGTGTCAATGTGAGCTTGGGGATAATGGCTATCCTCATGGTAGGGAAAACATAGGGTAGGTAGGCATTGTTAACCTTTTTGAAGAGCTGCCTATCATGAATTACAGTGTCCTTAGATAGGGTCTGTAGCGCCAAGAAAATGTCTTCTGGCTCAGTGGTCCAAGAGTCAGGATACCCTATTAATTCATATAGGCAATTAGCGTCATCAGGGTGGATATCTAAAATTGGCATCCTTGACAGGCCATCAGCGTTCTGATGTTGGGCCCCAGGACGGTGTATCACAGTGAAATTGTATCCTTGTAGACGCAGAGCCCAACGCGCTAGTCAACCTTCAGGCTCCTTTAGCTGTTGAAGCCATTTGAGGGAGGAGTGATCTGTGACCACTGTAAAGTGGGTCCCATAAATGTAGTGCCTAAACTGTTTTACCGCGTGCAGCACTGCCAAGCATTCTTTCTCAGTGACGCTGTAGTTCTTCTTGTGCTTATTGAGGACCCGCAAAGAGTAGGCTACAGGTCAATCCACGCCTTCATTGTCAAGCTGGGCTAGGATGGCACCCACAGCTACTCCACTAGCGTCAGTATACAAGATGAACTCTTTATCATAATCAGGATAGATCAAGATAGGAGCCTCTTTGAGCTTGGCCTTCAACGCTTTGAATGCTTGTTTTTGGCTGTCAGTTCATTGAAGGGGGACATTGCAAAGCAACTGGACAAGGGGTTCACTTGGTTCAGCAAAATCAGGTATGAACTGTTAGTAGTAGCCCATCATATAAAGGAATACTTGAACCTCTCAAATATTTGTGGGAGGTAGCATCTTGTCAATGGCTTCCACCTTATTGTTCATGGGGCAGATTCCAGTTTGAGTGGATTAATGACCTAAGAATTCAAGACGTTCTTTAAAGAAGGAGCACTTGGAGGGTTTGAGTTTCAAGTCAGCTTTGCAAATCTTGATGAAGACAGCCTTTAGGTGTTCCAAGTGGTCAGTAAAGGTAGCACTAAATACAGTGATGTCATCAAGGTACACAAGGACACAAGAGAGCTTTAGATCTCGTTGGATGGAGTCCATAGCTTGTTGAAATGTGGCAGGGGCATTGCAGAGTCTTTGGGGCATACAAGTGGGTTCAAAAAGGCCTTCTGATGTGATAAGCACAGCCTTCTCTCTGTCTCCAGGGGATAAGTCAATTTGCCAGTATCCAGAGGCTAGATCCATGGCTGAGAAAACTTGGAACCACCCAACTGTCTGAGAGCATTGTCAATTCTGGGCAAGGGGTACAAGTCTTCTTAGTGAGAGAGTTCAGACGGCAATAGTCCATTATAATGTGATGCTTTCATCCTTCTTCTTGAGTATCAGTAACAGGAAAGCCCAAGGACTTTGGGAAGGAGCCAGTAACCCAGCGTCCAGAAGTTGCTTGAGTTCTTTAGGCACTTGAGCATCCTCCACCCTACTACAGCGGTATGGTTTGGCACAAAAAGGGAGTGCATCCCCAGTATCAATCTGATGGATGACTCCTTTAGCCAGGCCATAGTCTGTAGGTCCAGAGGTAAAGATGTCACTAAACTGATTGAGCAGGTCCAACACGTCTTTTTGTTGGACAGTAGACAATTGGGGGAAATCAGCAGCAGTGAACAAGGAGAGAACTTGAGGATTGCTTTTCAGATAGATTGAAATCACTAAAAGTTCCAAAGGGGTAGAGGGAGGCCACTTGTTCTGCTCCCACAATACAATCATGCCCTACAACCTGGCCTCAGGTCATCTGCATGGGCAGGGCTGTCAGATTGGAAAGCAGTAATTGTACAGGCTCTTTGTGGGTTTGATCTAGAATCCCAGGACACAGGCAGGGCTCCTTACAGCTTAGGGATTCAGGTGAGTAGAGTTCCAAGAACAATTTTTCAGGTAGCTCATAAGAAATCTGGGAATCAATCACCACTTGAGAGCCTGGGGGAATGATGATAGCCGCTGGTGCTAGAAGAGGTACCCATTCTTCCGCAGGGTAGGAAGGAGGAGGGGTGCACATGTTGGAGGAGTGAGTCCTGTACTTGAGAGAGAAGATACCTGTAGGGTACTCAAGCACACAAGTTTTAAGACATTTTCCTGGGAGGCGCAGAGGTTCCTCAAAAATCAAAGGGGCTTCATATTCTAAGAGAAAAAGGTATCCATCTTGTAAGTTTACAATCCCATTGTACTCTTGGAGGAATTGTGTACCAACCAAGAGGTCATAGCTTTCATTCTCAAGGACTACAGCAGGGGAAGCAATGGGGAGTTTCCCAAACCTCATGGGTAGAGCAGAGTAGGCACCAATGGCCCGCGTTTGTGCCATGCCAGCAGTGCCATACAACTGAGTGTAGTTGAGGTCAGGGGCCAGCTTAAGTTTCTTCATTAATTTTGAAGACACTACGTTGACTGGTGAACCTGTATCCAAGATGGCTTTGATATTAACCTTTTGGATTGATACTTCCACGTGGGTTGTATCTTTCCCAAAGGGGGGCAAGACTGCTAACACATCTTGTGCAGCCTCTAGCTCCTTTTCCTATTTAGTTAGCATGCACCGTAACACAGGAATCTCCTTATATACAGTCTGTAGCAGGAGAGATACAGTTACATTTTGGAAGAGAGCTTTGGCTAGCTTGGCTACTTCCTCAGAATAATCAACCAAGACAGGAGGTCAATGGGCTTGAGCTATTTAAAGGCAAGCCACCATGGTTTTAGCTTCATTTACAGGTACTCAGGAAGTGGTGGTGGTCTTCCAAGAGCAAAGTTTGTATGGGACAGAGATAGTTTCTGGAACAGCCAAGACAGAATAGCCATACCTATCAGAATCTTCACTATCAGAATCTTCAAGGTCCAAATCACTGGAAAAATTGTGAAATAGATGAAAGATAGTTGGGCCAGAGGAAGATAGAGCTTCCTCATCAGAAAGAAGATCAGGGGGAGACGGGGGAGATTGATAAGCAGAGAACATCTCTGTTTTTAAGCTGACCTCTCTTTTCCTGCCTGTTCCTTGGGGTCACAACCTTCCACTCAGGGATTAGTGCAAATACACAAGTGGTGCCCTATTTAGCCACAGTTATGACAAACTTGTCTCTTAGCCTATCCACCAGCACCCAGAGTCATAATGTGCGGCGTACAAGAGGTAGTCCCAGCATTGTGTCAGGGACCCACTTGGCAGGGAATAAGCTCCCTAGCTGATGGGCCAAAGCCCCCACATTCAAACCTGCAATTACCAAGCCAATGGGAACCGTGACCATTGCAAGATATCCAAGGTGCCCTAGGTAAGTGAATATTTTGAACATAGAACTGAAACAACCAAGTAGATAGTAACCCACCAAATACATCAAGAGGTAAAAGGAGGCGTAAGGTCTAACCAGGGTAGGTTTGGCAGGAGGTGTAGTAAACAAACAACCATATTGGAACTTGCGTCCCCAATGTCCAGAAGGGTATTTGAACCATCCATTGGCAAGGGATTCCTTTTGGTGGGCGTCATCTGGAGAGGAGTTGTACCAGTCAGTTGTAGGTGTTGAATTTTCCAATGCTGATACCACTGGCAAGAAGTAAGCTAGAAACCAGTATAGGAATAAAATTCCTCTCATGGCTTCAAAAATGTGTTTATCAGAAAAGAAGCAGTAACAAGGTGTAGGATAAATCTTTATTGTTGGAATAATTGAAATGAATAAAAGTTGGGCCTTTAAATAGGCTTAAAACCAAGGCTGAAGGATATTAGGGGAGTTTCTTGGGAGATGAGGGGATTTACATGAAGGTTATAATTTATGGCATACCTGGTTTGATTGGGAATACCTTATAACTTAATCTTATAGTCAATATTTGTTTGAGTAAGATCAGCCACATAGAAGCCACTAAATTATTGATAATTAAGCAGTTAATGATCACAAGATCTATTAACTTCATATGCAGAGCCTTGCCCTTAACCATAGAGAGAGGGTTATTGATTGAGCGGGTGACAGGATTCAGCCAATCAGAGAGAGAGCGGTAAGTGACGTTAGCAGTTCTATCATTGAACTTTTTGCTTTCAAATTGATTTTTGACTTCAAAGTCAAACTGAATAGGCCAATCATAAAAAGGTAAATCAAAGGAGTTGGCTGTCTTCAAGCTAACATTCTCTTCATGTTTAGAGACCCAGGTTCAAGTTTTGTTCTCAACTAGTTTGGGAGGAATAATAGAGCTAAAGATATTGTTGTTTTGTGCCTGTGTGCTAATAGATTCCAATCCTTCTGTTATATTTTACAGGTAGTCAGGAAAAGAGTTCCTGACACATTATTGGCTTTATTTTCACATACCACCATACCCCCATGGGTCAAATGCATGTCTTGCAAGAGCGTCTTAATACTCTTCATGGAAGTGAGTGAAGCCTTGTGTGCCTTAAAGTGTAGGCATAGAAGCTGGTTCACTTTCAAAGCATTTGAACAAGCTGTGTAGGATTCCTGGGGAATTAACTATTGACTAGTGATTAACTGCTGACCTTCAATGTAGAAGCAATCTGCAAACTCAGCCAGGGTTTCCTTGGGATTAAAGGCACTATGCATAAAGGCATCCTTCTTGACCTCCAAGCTGAGATCTCCTCCAAACTCCTCAATAAGGAGGCGCTTCATGTCCTACCAAGTGACAATAGAGGAGAGCTCAGAGACCACTACTTCTTGGCATGTGGGAAGGAGACAGGTGATGACATATTCCTTTTTGAGTTTTTCAGTAGCCCTACACATTGCAGTTTTGTAAATGGTTAGAAAGGCAGCAATGATAGAGGGTTTAGGATCACATATCTGCTTGAAGGTTGGCTCGTAGTTTGGGTCAATAGACAAGGACAAGGGCTGACTGTTTTCACCAGGGTTGAGGGCATTAATATGAGGGTTGCCTTCAAACTTGGATTCAGCAGAAGGTTGTCTAGACCAGAGGAGTCAAAGGCTTTCCTCTAGGGTATTCAAGGTAGAGCTTTTCTGTCCACTAATATCCCTAGCAGTGGCTGCAGAAGCTCCAAATTTGTCAATCTTAATTTGTTGTACTGCCAAGGTGCCAGCAATACCATTGAGGCAAGTGGTCAGGGAAGTGGTCTGAGTAATCAAGGAGACAACTTGTCCATTCAGTGTCTTGGTAAAGCAGAAGAGGTTTTGTACCTCTCTTTCTAATGTGTCTTGCCTATCAGCTAAATCATTTGTCACTTCTGCAAGCTGATCTAGTGCATGTGCGCAGTTGACCCAGGGTTGACCTTCCAAACAAGGGCAACAACCATGATTTCCATGAACAGGAGTATTAACAACTTCACCTTCCTCTTTTCTTCAGATTCAGATGACAAATTCTCAGAATTAGAGAGTCACTGTCTTAATTACTCATTTTTACCTTGTAGGGTAGCCACCTGATCAGTGAGGGAGGCAATACAAGGGTCAGGCATAGGTTTGACTGGAGGGGGAGGTTGCACAGAAGCTTGGCATCTAGTGGTAGCCTTGAGCTCGGTGATGGCCTCCCATACTTTGGTTTTGAAATCAGATGGGGTCTCAACAAGAGGAGCAGGAGGAGTCATCTCAATAGATGCTACTCTATCACCACAGAATTTTGTACTTGATATAGAGTATTGCCTAGTACAGCCTTATCCAGACTCTATTGATGCTGCAGATGGTGGCCCCAAGTATTGACATGAGCTCCCACCAATTCAAGTTTTGAATTGACATGTTCTATGAATTGGTTAAGTTCACTAACCAGAGTCTCAAAATCCTGGTGATGATTTAGCAGAAAGGCCTTGATTTTCTCACACCACACTGCCTGATGTTCATCCAATTCACATAGTTGGTCCTTGATGTATCCAGGGAGCAAGGAAAAAAGGGAGTTCAGGGAGGAGGTTAAGTACTTCTGCAATGCCAGCAAATCACGCTGATCATTGGAAATACACACAAAGAGACTGTGGGACCATTCTTGATAGGCCCTATTTTGAGCATGGTTATTTGAGATAGCGGTGGCTACAGAATTTAATAGTTGATTCTGGGATCCTAAGGCAAGTTGATGGTGAACTAGGGCAGGTTGGATGAACTGGTTGACCAAAACATCAATTGTATCCATGGACTCTGTCAACGCGGGGGGGAGACCAAAGTCCAAAAGGAAGGAGTACATGTCTTCAGAAGCATACCCGGGACAGAGGCCAGAGATAGTGTGCATTGCCACAGTGCCAGAGTGGCAAAGGGAGCGGGCAGCGCTGAGCTTGCTTGTAATTGAGAGAGAAAGCTGGAAGGGGGCCCGCGCGGGCCTGGGGACAGAACCAATACCATAGGAGTTGAGGGGGCATTGGTTATGTCTTCTTCTAGAGGGGGACTAGAAACTTTAGGTTGCTCAGGTACTTCAGAAACAAAGGGAGAAGGACCAGAGAATGCACGTGGGGTCAGGATAACCAAGGGGCTTGTAGCCCCTGTAGTGGGCACCATTTTGTTGTGTTTGGCTCCTGGGGACAACATCCAGGAGGACACGGCAGGAAATCTTTATAACTAAAGATTTGAGGTTCAAAGCTAGCCTTGGGTTAGCCTTCAGGGAAAAATTAAGGGCACATACCTTAATTTCCTGGAAAACAAGAAGAGATAGTCCTTTTGGAAAAAAGGACAGGAAAAAGCTTGAAGATTATTAAAGCCAACGCAAATGTGGATAAACTTGTCTTTATTAGGAGAAAAAAATTCTACTAAATACTAGACAAGGGACAGTGATCACTCATTAGAAAGACAGAGTGGCTGAGGGAGTCACATTGGGATGAGATCATACCAGGATCATTCATAGACAGGTACAATAATCTGGAATGGGTGGATATTGAACCAGACCCATTTATGGAAGGCAAGGAATATCTGAAATTGAAAGCAAACCCAGCCAAATCTTTGCAGCTATCATTATTTGAAGGCCATATCAAAATAGCATTAATTGCGCAATTTCTGACAGGCTACTCTGGTTGGGATTGATTATTTTACTCAACCCTAGTATCTCATTTGGAAATTTTATCAAACAGTATATGAAGCTGTGTTGGTGGTTAATCATTACTGTAGATTCAGAACCTGCTGGGAAAAATGCGGGATTGCCAAATTCTTTTGCGGTAGCTCCCCAACTTACTGGAATATTCTTCATCCATTTATATAGAAAGTAAGCTGTTCTTTGATGAAATTCACTCCATTTATTTGGTGAGTTCATGCAAAAGAATTTGACAGTCCCACATTTTTCCCAGCAGGTTCTGAATCTACAGTAACTCTATGCCAATTTGGGTGGTGATTCCCCACCACTTGGAGACAGCTTCTTACTATCCCAAAATTTCTGTCACACAAGGTACTTGATAGGATCTGGAGCTTGTTTTTTTGTATACTATACCTTTGGATTTCAGTTTATGTCACAAATACACTTCAATACTTGTATTAAAAACACAGGAATCAAACCCCAGGCCTCAGAAAATGCCTTATGATGACCAGGGTAGACAGGAGCCTGCCAGACTGCCAGTTGGGCCAAACCCTGGCTTGCCAAAAGTGCCTTGCCCCAACCAGGAGGAACCAGAACCTACCAGCCTGCCAAGTGTCAAGACAAGAAGTTCAATATCAACATCAGAAACCCTGGAATCAAACCCTGACCCTCCAAAGACTACTCAAGTCACACAAAGTGGACAGGAAACCTCCCACTGCTAAATTGCAAACCTGAGTTGACAAGTTACTCTGAGGCCCGCCAATCTCCCAAGGATAATTCCCCAAATGGTCACCAGATTGATGCCAACCTTGATCTGCCAAAGATCTGGACCTATGCAGAGGGCAGCTTGCCTTAAGAAGGTTAAAACAAAATCTATTATTAACTCTGCCATTCACCACTAGCAGCTGCCAGTCTTCTGTCCAGAATGGGTAGTACAATTGAACTACTCAGGTGATGTGGTGAACAGTAGCGGCGGAAAGAAACATTGTCACTTCTATTCACCAGAGTAGGCGCTATCTGGATCTGCCGCCCTCAAGACTGTAAGCCAAGATCCATGCCCCGCCAGTGCCTTGTCTTCAAACCTGAACCCTGCAAAAATTGAAGAAGTGAAAACCCATGGTATAAAAGCCCCGGCGGTATGAGGATGCCCCCATCATCATTTTTAGTAATATAGTTTTTTGGATCTTTGGTTTGAACAAATCCTACCTTATCTATCCTTAGTGATCTTCCGTCTCAACTCTGGCCAAGTAGACAACCAGGCGGCTGCCCCCTCCAGAGACCAACCTCCTGGCCCTCCTCAGGCGCTATACTGTCCCCATGGAGCACCCCTTGGACCTGTGCATTTTACAAAATACCTGCCCAACCCCACCTACTTGGAGTACAGCTTGGAGGCCATCCTCATTGATGATCCCTTGGCAAGGGCTAGAGAGACCAAATACATAGGATACATAGGAAAGTGGTACCAGGTGTTACCCCTATTGTTCAAAGACAAGTAAAATTATCTGCCTGTATACTTTTTCCCCATGACTCTGCCCTTAACCCTGCAACTTGACCGCCCAATGGAACCCCCACCGCTGCTGAGACCATGTCCACTCAACTTTTTGGAGTACTCTACATTACTTTGACCGGATTGGTACAAACTATGGTGCCCAACTCTGGGCCCTGGTCTTTGTGTGGGTGATCTGTATCCTATATTATCAAGTTAGCGCCCATCCTATGGTGGGCATTACCCAATGGCCTGGCAGTACTCTGTCCTGAGTCAATTGATGCCTTGACCTATGCCTGGCTTTCTGAAAGTTTAGTATATTGGGTTATATTGGTTATGATTGCATCCAGTCTCTTGTATCTTGATTGGGGAGCCTTTGAAATAGTGCTCGGGGTTTGGTACTTGACTTTTTCACCCCTATGGCTGATTTTAATCATTACCTGGACCTTGAGGTTAGTTTCTTGGATTGATCTGCTACTCTTAAAACTGGTCTATATCTTATCTGTTAAAAAGGTTAATAGATAGATCAAGCCCCTGTTCCACTTCCTATAAGTTATTAGGTGCCTTGATCCAGCCGCTGTACAAACCTTGTCTAACTCCTGGTATTCAACTGCCATAGATGTACTGGGCCTTAAGGTATTGGTTTACAAGCATATTCCAAGAAGTTTAAGGCCTTACAGATCCCTGGATACCAGCATCCAAGGCCGGACCGGGTCAGTACCCAGCTTGCCCCCCAGATGCATTCAGGAAAATCCCTGGAGCTGTGCTCTCCAAGACCCCAGGGGAGATGGTAAATGACCTGTGTTTTCTTCCCCCCAGGAACCCCTTTCACTGAGAGTTGGCTTGATTGCTGAGTAAAAGGTGACACCCACCGCATATCCAGAGATCATAATAGGATCGGACATCTAAGCCCAAGTGAAAAGTCTCACTGTATGACTATGGCTGGTATGATCTACTTGGATGCTATCTGGCCTACCATCCGACTATATAACTCTGCTCGTCTATTTCCAACCAAGATGCTGTTAACTTTACCCTTTATCCTGCATCATGTACGTCCCAAAAGTTTATACTTGGCACGGGGATGCCCTTAGGGTATGGTCTAGCCAGAGATATTAAGCGTTCAGGGGAGGGTTCAAGTAATGTACATTTAAGAGTATTGGATCTTAAGGTCGCTGGCATGTATGGGAGATGCTGGCTTAAAAATCGAGGCTTCAACTTATACAGCAGTTTTCAAAGCTGGGGCGCTGAGCGAAACCAACTCGGGTTAAACAAAATCAGAAATTGATGGATTTATATTGATTGGTAATAGATCTGGGTTCCCTGATATATTCTTTGAAATCTGGGTTGGCTTTGCTTAGCGCCACAGCTTTGAGAACTGCTGTAAACTAAGCAGAGAAGTTCGATCAATTCATCAAGATTCTAAGGCAGATTCTTGACAAGGGGTAGTAAAATATTTGAGATGTCAATAAAATTACAAAGAAACATTAGTTTAAAGTTCAAGTTTAAATTATAGGAAGTTTCATTGAAATAATGTTGATCTATCAACATTGGTTAATTTAATAGCGGTAAGTTTAAGCTGCAAAAATACTATCCTGGAGACGCTGGAGCTGGAACAGCTTGAGCTCCAGCGCACTGCGCTTGGCTGCGACAGCAGGGTCCTCGGAAGCCAGGCCAAAGTCAGGTTCACAATCCGCCGAAACAACGTCCAACTCCTGGACAAGATATTCTTCAATGCTGCTGGGGATAAGGTGGCAGTATCGGGTAGACATGGCAACTGTGTCGCAGAACCTTAGGCATGCAAAGTCATAGTATGCTACTACTTTTGCAAATAGATCTCGCCCAGAAGAGCTAAGTTGGTTGCAGAAAGGCCAGAACAGGACCATTTTCATATACTTTGTACGGTTGTGCATATCGTGTGTATTCCATACCAAGGGGCAGTTTGTTTCAAGGCGGAAGGCGTGGTATATATTTTCCTTCAAGTTGTTGCTATGCCTATCTAAAAGCGCATCTGATTTGTAGCTAATGGTTAGAGTTGATTTAAAGTAGCTTACTTGATCTTCCAGAGAAGGTTCTTGTGCTTCTCAAAGACTTGCTGAGCCTCTTGGTTGATCATGTCTCTGATACTCTGCTTGATTGTACCAATGTATTCTATTGCACGGTCACACTATTCTCTTTGGCATTTAAGGACCATATCATGAAGAGGTGATCCTTTAGTCAAGTCATAAAAGTCCTGGCCTCCACCCTTTTCAGAAAGATGGTTGATTTCGTGGCGAGGGAAATGCCAGTAGCAGTGTTCATCTGTGTACTCTGTTACATAGGAGATGTGGTGCTTTGGCATGTGAGGAGCAAGAGATAAGCGAGGCTGCTTGGCATCCAAGTCCTGGTCCAGCCTTTTCAAGTGGGGTTCAAGCATCTTTGATATACTTGAGAACGAAGTATCTCCAGATAGAGATCGCTTAGAGAATCTAAAAAGTCTTCACCAGCTTGAATACTTCAATCCTGGCGTTGGATGCAGCTATTGTGCCTAAAGTGGATTTCTCCTGGGTCACCTCTTGGATCTTGGTGCTGATTTGATTGTGTAAATCTGCTTTCGATGAGTTGTGCAAAGGCTTGTGGAATGGAAGCCGTGTGCAAATATGTGGCTGCAGTATATTCAACCTCAGTATATGAATCACAGTCCAAGCTATCATCTCGGTAGCAGGCCAAGTGATAGCCTAAGCGAAGTGGATACAACTCGCCCAGCGTTAATGCCAACTCATTTACGTCGGAATATTCACTGACAATGACACCAATAGTGTGGTCAGTTTTCCCCAGCTTTTGTAAAAATCCTTGCAGCTTATTGCCACGCTCCCAGTCTAGCGAACATACAGATACAATTAAGTTTTGCTTTAGAAGTTCATGCATGGCTTCCTCATGTGCCTGCTTCATCGATGGGATCGTATCGTATAGAGGATAGAGCGCAGGAAGATCCATCAATGTCAAGTTGGCCTTTGCACCTGAGATTTCAATGCGCAGGACATTGCGAGTGTAGTTGAGCTCATCTTTCTCTTCTCCCAAGAACAGATAAGTACGGTACTGCGAGAAGCTTTGGCTTGGGTTGAGAAAAGCTTTCTGAGCTCTGCGTACCGCCAATGAAGCCTTGGCTTGGTCGTACAGTTCAGACTGAAAAGTCATTTCCGTGCGGGAAGGTAACTCCTTGCCTTGCGAGTTGTACCGCATCTGAAGATAAATATTACATGACCATCTGTCATCATCCCTCTCCAGAAGCCGAAACTCAACAGGACACCTATGGCACAGGATCCCGCAAAGGTCTAGCCCAGTAAACCACTTGACCAAACCAGCCTTGTCTTCAGGTTCTCCAACCAACAAAGAAGCAGAGACATCGATGTAGTCTGCAGCCCCTTCATCCTTTAGCTTATCCATGAGTTGAATCAGCTTCCTTGATCTTGTCACTTGCATGCTATCAAAGTTACTGCTGTTTCGACAAAGGGCTTAACAGGTCAAACTAGCTGTGAGCTTAAACTATTAGCAAACTATGATGCCCCTACAAGCAGACATTATCGCCAATGTGCTCCATCCATCTTATGTCTCTGGGCCACTTGTTTCAAAAATATTATTTAATAATATTTAAATATACCGTTTTGGCTGTAGCGGCCCAGAGCCAGCCAGGGCTTGACCGCAGCTGCCCTATCTCTAGCCACTTGAAAGATTCGCCACAGTGATTTACAAACTGATCCATCAAGCTAAATAGGTAGAACAAAAAGCATTCTGATTTGGCAGCCAAGGAATCCATTGTCATAGCGGTGACAGACAGTTCAAATCTAATATCGAACGGTTCTGACGCCAGTTCCAAGAACGCCGAATCGATGAGCAGAATTGCCAAGTCAGTTGGCTAAAATTTCAAAGCTTTGCCACTGCTGAGCGCCACGGCTCATCTAGCTTTGTTTAAATGGACAAAGAAATGTGTCTAATCGGTTATAACCTGCCTGGTGTTCCAATCAATTGTTGGAATTTTCTGGCACGTTGCCTAAATAAGCCCAGTTGCTATTTAAACTCAGTCTGCAATAAATAATATGCTTCTCTTAACCAAGGGAAGTATGGAACATCCTTGCCGTCTATAAAGGATGCTACAACATCATTTGGCTTTAAGCACCAATCCCAACGTTTCCATCGGTAATTTACCCATCTGACTAGGGCTGCCTTGGCCCGTCTCTGGTGCACTACAGGGGTTCGGTTTTTTTAGCAAACCTGTAGATAGGGAAGGGTTCTGTCCCATATGCTCTGGGACCATCCTGAGCAATCTATTGATATGGAATTTTATCCAACTTGCTAATATAATATACATAGGATGTTGTTCCCATAGTGGATTCCCACCCCCACTTATCTGAATTTGATCCGACAATTTGTTTGTGTTGAGTATATACTTCTGGGAAGTATATGAAGCAAAATAAAGGGGGAAATCAATAATAGAATGATAATTGATTTGATATGAGTATTGAGGATTATATAGTATCACAGGAAGCAACTTTCTGTCCATGCATGCCATGGTAGTCATGGGGCTTGTCCAGGTAATTTTCTATTTTGGACTTGAAAGGGTTGATCCAGTATAGGATGGGCAGCTTTTAAGAGTGCCACTGACTCAATGACTAGCTGAAGAATCACTTAGGAATCACTTCCCCAAGAGGGAGTAATTGTAGATGTTGTGACATCCCCTGGGGTGCTGAAAGATGGAGCCTTAGTGATTTTCTTGATAGTGTCAGGGATTTGGGTTTGGTATTGATCCAATTTTGCATTGGGGACAGGTAGTTGTTAATTGCGCTGTCAAGTTCTTGCCTTGCATATGAGGAGTTAATCATAATGCATACACTTGAATTCTGTACAGGTGTCAATTCATTTGACAGGGTAAGTGTTGTTTGTCTTGAGTTCCATTACAATGCCTGGTCCTTGTAATCCTGGTTCCAACTTGCGCATGTTGTGGTTAACAACCCAGATCTTGTCTCCAACTTGAAATTGTTCCTTGTTAAGTGGGACTGCTTCTCTTCAACTTTTTCCTTGTCCTCTTGGTCTTTCCTGGCGTGCTTTACGCCAGGGTCATTATTGTCTGGTACTTTCTTAGGTAGTGGTAGTTGTTGTCCTGATTTAAACCAACAATGGTAGGTTTATGGCCATAGACAATCTTGTACATGCTTTTGCCAGTATTGCGTTTAACTCAGCTTCTGCACACCATAAGTGCAGTTGGTAGCATGTCAACCCAGGCTCTCAGATTGTTGGCAGATAGTTTACTGAGGGCCTCTACAATGGGCTTATTTAGTATTTCAACTCTTCTGTTTGCCTGTGGGTGATAGGGGCTGGTGTCAAAACAACAGGCTTGAACCACCAGCAAGGTTCCAAGTAAGCAGGTTTGTGACCCGCAACCCAAAAATCCAGTCACTCAAAGCCAAACTAGGAAGTCAAATCAAATTTCCAAATCCAACAACATGAACAGATGATGCTCCCTTATATTGGATACCTTGTTTTGGCGCTTGACTTATTACCAGGATCAAGCCACCCCCTTCACCATCCAGCCGTGTAATCAACACAATCATGTTCCTGTTATCCTTGATTCACATTGACTATATAATCACTGTCTCTCAATAAAGATTATTATCTAGCTTCTAAATATTTTCCCCTTGTAACTCTACTAAAACAGCACAGTTACAACATTGGTAGCAGAAGTAGGTTCTCCATCCTAACTTATTTTGAAAAATTCCGCCTGTTGCCCGCACGCGCCGCGGCCAACAAATCCTTGACAGAGTTATGTCTGGCCTCCTTCTGGACTGGACCCTGTACACCCCTGGTACCAAGATACCTGATGGCTTTGTTCTGTACCAGAATATGGTGATACCACTCCCCGCGTTCAATGCCCTGTCAGCACAAGGGTTCTTTCAGGCTCCCTCTTCTATCCCACGACCAACCAACAAAAACACCATGCCCGCCTATGTAGCCCAAAGACTGCAAAGTGCTGCCTTGGAACCTTTTGTTGGGGCCAACAACAACAACACTGCCGCATGGATCCAGTCTGCCCAGAGCAAACGGGCCCATATGGAATGCCCACAGCAATTTTGGATTGCGGAAATCTTCATCCAACTAACCCACAACACTGGCACCTGGTGTGACAAGTGGCACAAGGAACAAACTACAAGAACTGGGATACCTTCAAGCAAGACTTCTTGGCAAGGTTTGTGCTTAAGGACATGGTGCTCATGATCATACACCAAGTAAAGAACCTAACCCAGACAGGCATTGTGAAGGAGCTCACCCGCGCCTACAAGGAACTCCAACTTTGTGCACCCTCTGACATGACCTCTGATACCCCAGCTACACACCTCATGTACTATGATGCCCTTAAGTTGCATGTAATAAGACACGTGAACCTGGACCAAGTGACCAACCTACAAAGCCTGTACCGTGAGGCGGAGAAAGCAGAACAAACATCCAACGCCCTCCATAAGGCACAAACTGGGAAACAAGAGAGACCCAAGAATTCTCACACAGGCGGGCGCTCCACTTGGCCACCCCCCAGAAGCAACGGGAATAACACCAACCATAAACCCACAAGCTCAAATGGACATGGGAATGAAAACAATGGACAGTCAAATTGTAATCATTTCCATATCACTGCCATGCAAGGCAATCAAGATTAGGGAAAAGCCCGGGGAGAGCATTAAGTAAGCCAAGCTCTCCCCACACAACTCCTGACTCGCCCAATAATTAGTAGCAACCCAAGGACGTGGACCAATGACCAATGATCCAAGTACCCTCAGAAGACCTGATACTGTACACCATTGCCAGGCATCCCAATAAACTGATGTCCTATCATTTCTGTTTTTGCAGCTACACAGGCTCAGCACTCCTGGATTTGGGTGCAGATCAAACCCTAGTCAACAGCAGCTTTGTGGACAAGTTCAAGCCAACCACTAATCCTTTGCAGATTAAAAACGTGGTCCTGGCTGATGAACACCACATTGCCGTGACAAGGGAAACTGCCCCCTTCTCTGTCATGCTCAAGAACCTCCACTCCACCATCCAAGGTCCTGTCATTGACTTACCAAGGTTTGACATTGTACTGGGGTTAGACTGGTTACAAAACAACAATCCTCACGTAGAATGGGCAACCTCAGTGTTGACCATCAAGTGTGAAGGTGTCAACCACCAGATCTACCCTGACTCAGTGGACCAACTCCTACACAACCATGTCTTTGTGCGCATCAGAGAGACCCTGTACAAAAAGGAAAACTTAAAGCCAATTGACTGGGACTCCTGCCAGTACAAGATCATACACTTCAAGGATCACCAGGATACCTTCACACCTCAGGACCGCAAAATTATGGCCCACCATCCAGAAATCTTCAAGGAAGCGCTACCCAGGCTGCCCCTTGAGAAACACATCCAACACTCCATCCAACTCAAAGGGGCTGTTCCCAAAGCATGCCCTATCTACAGGCTGACCCCAAACAAAGACGACGCCCTACGTGCCTACCTCAAGGAGACATTGGAGAAAGGACTTATCCACCCCTCAAAGTCTCCCTTTGGGGCCACCGTGTTCTTTGTGGTCAAGAAGGGCGGTACCTTACGTCTGGTCACCAACTACTGAGCCCTAAAAAAGTTATCATCAAGAATTGTTATCCACTACCACTGATTGTCAATCTCTTTAACGCCTTGGGAGGTGCCACAGTCTTCTCCAAGATTGATCTGACTGCAGGCTACAACCAGATCCGCATTAAGGAGGAAGACATCCCAAAACAGCCTTCTGCACTAAATAAGGCTCATACAAATTTGTGGTGCTCAACTTTGGCATGACAAACGCCCCGTCCACCTTTGTGACCTTCATGAACAAAGTATTTGCGCCACACATAGGCAAGCATGCCCTAGTTTACCTGGACAACATCATTGTCTACAGCTTACTTGGTGGAACAGCACCACAAGGACCTAGAGGCAGTCTTTGCTACCCTGGAACAACACAACTGTTGGCCAAGCCCTCCAAGTACCAGTCCATCTGCACACAACTACCCTTCAAAGTATGGGCCCTTGAAGTTGTTGGCCCCATGCCAGGGAAACACAATGATAAGAAATACATCATCACCGCCATAGACTTTGCAATAAGATGGCCAGTAGCACCAGCAGTTAGGGAGCCACTGGCAATGATGTACGACAATTTATTGGCAAGAAGATAATAAGCAAGTTCAGAAAGTCAGAACTCCTTATAACCAATGGAGGGAAAGAATTGACCTCTGAAACCACCAATGTATACCTCACTAAAAATGGGGTCAAACACACTGTAACAACACCATACCACCCACAGGCCAATGGATGTGTAAAGAAGCTAAATGGCAGCCTTGTGCAAGCCTTAGCTAAGCTCACCGCTGGGAGACCTGAAGACTGGTATAAGCAGCTATTGACTGCACTACTTGTGTACCAAACCCAAGTGAACATATCCACCAGAAAAAGCCCATTTGAGTTGGTATACAGCACACAGCCAAATATCATTTGAGCATTGACAGGACCCAAACTGGAAATCCCAAGTGAAGTCACCCTGCACTCAGAACCTCAAGTTATAGAGGCCAACAGCAAACAAACAGAAAAGGAAAACAAACGTCTGCAAAATATTTTGTTCCATCTGAGATAGACATGAAGTTGGGGACAAGGTTTGGGTCATGAACGTTGATAAAAGCAAACTACAACCCAAGAAAGTAGGCCCAGCAATCATTCTAAAGGTAAATGCCAATAACACTTACCTTGTGCAAGGGCTTGGGAAGCGCAAACAAGGCAAGACCCTACACCATGATTGCCTAAGACCCTGCAAAGCCAGACAAAAACAATGCAAAACCTCCCTTCCTGCCACAGAACAACAATTAGTCCAGTATGGCGCCCGGGCTCCTGACAACTTCCCTGACAACCTACCCCCAGAGGAGGCCAACCTTCAGTTGGGGGGTGTAGAAACAGCAGGCTTGACCCACCAGTAAGGTTCCAAACAAGCAGGTTTATGACCCGCAATCCAATTACCCAGCCACTCAAAGCCAGACTAGGAAGTCAACTCAAATTACCAAATCCAACAACATGAACCAATGATGATCCCTTATGGTGGATACCTTGTTTTGGCACTTGACTCATTACCAGGATCAAGCCACCCCCTTTGCCATCCAGCTGTGTAATCAACACAATCATGTTCCTGATATCCTTGATTCACATTGACTATATAATCACTATCTTCAATAAAGATTATTATCTAGCTTCTAAATATTTTCCCCTTGTAACTTTGCTAAAACAGCACAGTTACAACACTAGCTATGGTGTGTTTTATTTCATTCTTGGCAAGGTAGATATTGGTGCCAATAGCCTTAAGCTTGGTCCTCCATCTGCAATCAGGAGCTCAGGTTTCCCAAACTAGGCTATGATCTCTTTGCCAATAAATTGTCACGCATTGGTTTTTTATGTTCTTTTGTGGCTTGTGCTACAGGCCACCTATTTGCATAGTTGATAGCTGTGATAATGCACTTTTTGCCTTTGTTATTGCCAGGCATTGGTCCCAAAATATCCAGTGACCACAACTTGAATAGTCAAGAGTGTTGATACTGGTATTACTGACTTGGGGCGCCTTGGAGTATGCATACTTCTCCCAGACTTTGCATTGCCTGAGCACTTCTTTGATGTTGTTTGACGTGTTGGGCCACCAGTAGCAAGTCTTCAGATATTTGTGTAGGTTCCTGATAGGGTGTGTCCCAGATCTCTGTGGTAGCAAAGAATTGTGCCAAGCCTTTGTGTTGACAGGTTGTAGGGTACAGTATTGCTGGTTGGTGGTATGTGGTGTAGAATACTGTATACGTTTCTGAACATTTGTCTGTTCTTGAGGACTTTCTCTTGGATGCCCATTGATGTAACAGGTGGGAACCCCTCTCAGACATCCCCCATCATTAACATGGGATGATTGGGGTCTCCATCAGTGCGTAGTAGATGTTTATGGTATAGCCTTGATAGGGTATCTGTGGTAAGCATTCCTTGCCTGGTTTGTATTAATTATCATGGGGTACCTCTGTATGAGGCTCATCCATTCAACTTTTTGTTTAAATAGATGTTGTTGAGTCTTGGAGCTACCAGTGACCTGTGGGCAGTTAGCACTTTTTTAATATCTGTGCACCTTTTAGATAGCATTGTCACTTCATTGAGTAGTAAACAATGGCAATCAGTCCCTTGTCATGTGTTTGGTATCTCTTCTCACCATCAGACAATCTTCTTGATTATACACAACAGGGAGGAAATACCTTTTTTATTTTATGTGAATCCTGAGTGCTCCTCTAATTGAATAATCTGAAGTGTCTTTCTCTAGTTTGTAGATCCCTTTTTGGTTGGGATATTTTGGGATAGGGGCAGTGACCATACATTCTTTTAGTTGGTGGAAGTGCTAGTCTTGCAGTGGCGTCCAGACAAACCTGGTTGCTTTCCCATAAAGGCAGACTGGGGGGCTGTTAGGGTACCCCAATCAGGGGTAAACCTTGTTACATAGGCTACCATATCAAGGAAAGTGCAGAGTTTGCTCTTATTTTTTGGGGCTGGCATTTCAGTTATAGTGCCTATCTTGTCTGGATCTGGTTTGATCCCATCCTTGCTGATAATGTGACCAAGGAATGGAAGTTCAGATGAAAAGAATTCACACTTTGACGGCTTTGAAATCAGTTGGTTTCCTTCAAGGGTGCAGAGGACAAACCAGAAATCTTCCCAGTGCTGTTTGAGGTTTAGGCTGTATATGATGATGTTGTCCAGGTAGATAATGGCCTGTTTTCTGATATGTTCTTTGAAGACCTTGTTCATGAAGGTCACAAAGGTGCTGGGGGCATTGGTTATCCCAAAAATTGAGAACAACACATTCAAAGGATCCATATTTAGTTCTAAATGTGGTCTTTGGAATGTCCTCAGGCTTTACGCAAATTTGATGGTAGCCTGCTGTCAAATCAATCTTTGAGAAGATTTGGAACCCCCCCCCCAGGGCATCAAAAAGGTTGTAAATCAGAGGCAGGGGATACTTGTTCTTAATTGTGACCTCTTTGAGCACTCTGTAGTCTGTGACTAGGCAGAGGCCTCTGTCTTTCTTGTCTAAAAAGAAGACAGCGGCGCCAAAGGGCAACTTTGATGGTTGTATGAGTCCTTTCTCAAGGGCCTCATTGAGGTAAGTCTTTAGGGTGTTGTCTTCTTATAGTGTAAGGCAGTAGATAGGTTGTTCTTTAGGTACACTCCCTTTTAGGTCAATCTCATGTTGTATGCTGTAGTCTGGTGGTAAGCCTGGTAGGGCTTCTCAGAAGATGGAGGGAAACTCACTGACTAGTTGATCTCAGATATTGTTCTCTTCACTCCTGGTCTCTGTATTTTTGAAGTGGATAACTTTTTATGTACAGGTGCTCCAGTTGATCTTGCTAGGGTCAGTTTCCTCTTCTTTCTCCACAATTTTCACAAACATGTGATCCCTCATAAGTGTGCCAAAATAAGTTGGGTAAACATGGTGATGCACCTCACCTTGCTGCATGGTGAGGGTAGCACTATCCCATTCAATATAAGGTTTGGTCTTTCTCATCCAATCCAGGCCAAGTATAACATTGTACTTGGGGATTGGTATGATGGGGCCACTGAGAGTAGTTTGTATGTCTTCAATTTGGGCGCAGAAAGGGTTTGCCTCCTGTGTGACTGGTGTGTTTTGGTTGTCTGCCATGATGACTCTCTTGACGTTGCTTTGGCCTGTAGGTAGTTTCAAAAGGTTGCTAAATTTTTTTTGACAAGGGATTGGTCTGATCCAGTGTCAAATACTGTGGTGCCCTGATATCTTCAAAAACAGAAATGATAAATGAGGAGTTTATTTCTAGCTTGGGCAGCAAACAGTAGAGGGTTGCTGGAGGGTATTTGGATCATGGTTGTCAAGATCTGAGGCGCGGCACAGAGTCACAACAGGAAATTCTAACCTTAGGATTGGATTTATACTAAGTCTTGGTTAGAATGGCAGGGAAGGTTATGTAATTACCTTGTGGCCCTGATTGAATAATATCTGCTAGACATGGCTAGAGAGGCGCCAAAGTACGTGGAGACACAAAGACAAAAATGTGAATAGAACTTAATTTTATTGGAGAATAGAAAATGTAATATATAGTGTTAGACAAGACCACAAAACACTACCAGGACAGTAGGATAACTTGCCACAAGAATGAGTGGGGCAAGTGAGTTGTGCAGGATCAGGAAACTGAACAATTGTATTTCCTGATTCAGTCATCAACTCATTTCAAGAGGCAAAAGCAAAAGCAAGAGATTTGTCTTTGAAATAGCCCACTGAAGGCGAAATCAAAGCATGGTGAATAGCGGTATTAACGGCATTGTCCTCCCCTAGATTGGCCTTAGGGGGGTGGTAATTGCAGAGAAACTTGGTATGCACTTGAGCAAAAGAACAACCACTGGAGAGGAGCTTCACAGTGTACTCAGACCCTTGTTTGAACGTCACTTCCAAAGGGCCAATCCACAGAGTGTCCAGCTTATGCGCGCGCCCACCTACTCTATATTAGTAGTAAAGAAAATGATCACCAACATCAAATTCAGGCAAGAGGGAGCGTCCATCATTATCAGGAGAAAGTTCAAGCATCTTAGTCTTGTATGCAGAAGTGTAGGCAGTGGCCTGTATATCAATTATGAGATTGACTAGATCCTTAATGTGGTCATCAGGATTCATGGCCTTATCAGAGGAAAGCAGGGGGCCCCCAAGAGCAATGGGGTAGTAGCCTCTTGCCCATACAGCATAGCAAAGGGGTGTACCCAGTGACATAATGTTTGCTAAGGAAATACACAAAGAGAGCAGCAGGTAAGTATAGGTCCCAATTAGCAGTGTCAGAGTAGATGAGCTTTCTCATAATGAAGACCAGTGTTGAATTTGCACACTCAACAGCCTATTGGTAGAAGGGTTGTAGGGGGCAGAGAAGGACTGGTGGGACCACAAAGCTTCAACAACAGAGGTCACCAGTTTGGTATTGAAGTTAGTCCCATTATCTGAGAGCAACACTAGAGGACAGCCATGGCGGTAGAAAACATCTTGTAACAGGAAGGCAGCAGTTGTCTTAGCCGTGATGTCCTTTGTAGGGCAAGCCTCTACCCAATTTCTAAAATGATCAATAGCAATTAGGATAAAGCAACACCCAGAACGTGAGCGGGGGAGAGGATCTACCGCGCCAATGCTGACAGTATGAAAAGCAGGTTAAGGGGGAACTAATTTGAACTCATGGGCAACAGCTCAAGGCTTCTGCAGATAGCAGTTGTGGCAACTATCTATGACGTCTGGGATTAGAAGGCAAAGGTTTTCCCAGAAGCAATTCTTCTGAAGCCAGTCAAAAGTCTTAGCAATTCCTCCATGTCCAGTCTCTTTATGAGCTTGCAACACCAACAAGAGGCAAAGACTGGGTTGTACATAGGGCAGATACTGATCTTGTACCTTTTTGAAGAGTTGATTGTTGCGTATGAGGGTATCTTTGGATAGCTTGGACAAAGCCAGTTGGACTTCTTCTGTTTCACTCTCCCAAGAAGAAGGGTATCCAATTAGTTTGTACAACTGGGTCATTATTTGTTAGATTAAGCCAAGGCGCCAGCTTAAGCATTTCAAAGCCTTTTAACTTCTTTGGTATCATTTAAGTCATAAACTTATGTTTTTTGAACATTAGTATGATGCTTAGTTTACTGAAGAAAATTTTAATAGTGTAAAATATACCAATAATAGAAATAAATCTTATTTCTATTAGCTGTATTTTTTGCTAAAACCCTTTTTTCTATTTTAATAAGCCAAGAATTAAATATATGAGTTGCATGGGAGAGTAATAGCAGCCCCAAATCTATAATTGCTATTACCCTATCTTTGGCTCATATAATTAATTTCTTAGTTATTTTTAGAAAAAAAAGTTGTTGTATCTAAAAGACTATTTACCCTATGTGAAATATAAGTTTTTGTTATGCGTCCAACTTCATGAACATGTCCTACTAATCCTTTAGTAGTATCAGCTCTCTTTGTTTCTCTGTCATCTGTGCAGAACTTTGCACAATAATTTATTTTGGAGTACTCCTTAACATCCTCAAATGTCAAAGGTGAAACATACAGCTCACCATCTTTCATTAAATATGAAAGATTAACATAAAATGCTTTGACTTCAAGCCAGCTTTTTTTAGGCCTAGATTTTCTATCATAGATGTGAAAAAAGATTTTTTGGGAAACATCTGAATTATTTACAAGTGTCTCATATAGACCCTTTCTTTCTTCCTCTCTCTCAAAAACCATTTTGAGATCATTTATATTTTTTATATACATCTCATTTTCCTTTTGTTTAAATATTTTAGATAATACACCAAAATGACCATCAACAATACTTTTGCCATGACACTCAACAAATCTATTAAACTTAATTGTTCCTTTTATAATTTTAGGTACCTCTTTAAAAAGATAATATAAGAATTCATAAGATCTGAAATGATTACCATTATCAGTCCAAACTTTAATATTTTTAATACTCTTAAATTTATTATTTTTAAGCAGACTTATCAAACACTGACCTGAAAACAAAGAGTCATGAGATAAAATTTCAGATAAAAAGTCATGATACTCATATTTAATTTTCTCATTTTCTTTAAAAGCAATTGCAAATCCTAATAAAGAAATAGGTATTTTCTCATAAAAACAATTATTTGTCTCTATAGGACCCCCACCTATTTTAAAGTTTTCTTTATAGTCTATTACTATAACACATTAATTATTATCAAGATTATTTATATCACTAATATATTCTTTATTTTGATGCTTATAAAACTTTTCATGTAGGTCAATAGATTCCAAATTTTCTTTAATAGATTTAGGCAATGCCAAATTCTTTATACTCAAATCCTTTTTCTTCATTTCTAATGACTTTTTTAAGTTGCAAATGTTACACATATCAGTTTGCTTTTTGCTTTTAATTATATTATTAGGAATAAGCTTATAAAAAGTGGAAAGTGAAATAGAAATATTGTTTTTTATTTTCATATCTTCGTAAATTTCTTTTTTTGTTTTCAATAATGAGTATTTTATTTTAGTTGAGTATTCACTCAACTCTTTTTGTAATTCTTCATAAATCAATCCAGGGGATTTTTTAGTGAATTGGCTAGTTGGAAATGAATTTTTTAATATATGTTTTAAAATATTTTTTATGTTTTCTTTCTTTACTGAATCATTTTTTCCTTTTTTATTTTTTGAATTTAATGATGCTTTTTTAGCATTTTTTATTTTTTTAGAATATGAATACTCATTTTTTGTCATTTTAAATCCACAATCCCAAAGCTCTTTCAGACTGTAGCTTGATGTAACCAATGCTCTTAGGGAAGGAAGGTGCTTGGCAGGGGACTCTGACATCAATTCCTTTAGGTTGTTAAGGAAATCATCTGTCTTAGAATTTTGTATGACAGGTAAGAAGGTACTTTTTCCAAACTCTGTTTTTAATAAGAAATGCTCAACAAAGCTGTTAAGATCACTGCCAGCAGTAAAAAGGAATGCTTGTTTAAGCATAGAGATTCTTTCTCTCTTAGTAGAAGCCCCCAGTGAGAAGAAGGGTGTCATCTGAGGTGCAAACTTGATAGGTTCCATAGTGATAGTGGTTGGGTTCCTTGGCTTGGTTCAGGCAGTTCTTGCTTGGAAATAGATATGCAGTTATCAGAGAGGAGTAAAGGTGTAGATTGTAAAGTAAATTTCTGTAAAGTTGAGCTGTTTAAATACCATGTTAGCTGAGCTTTTGCACTACAGGCATAAATCCCCAACTGACCCCCAACTGATCTCCTTAATTTATCAATATCACCCCTGAAGTCTGATATCATTGTTTATTTACCCCTTTTTATATTCTGGTTAACTGTTGATATTTCCGCGAATAGTACTTCAATCTCGCTCAAATTAGTATCATTAGAAAGCCCTTAATCTCAGCTTTCGGAATTGTGCTGCAACTTTATATTTCAATACCAATTTAGTATCTTGAAGTGGCTTTGAATGTAAGCTTATAAAATTATTATTTGAAATAAAATATGCTAATTAACTCTTAAAGTATGATATTTTAATCAATAAACTAAATTTAAAGTATAAATCATTATTTAGCTTACTTTTACTAACCAACTCAAAAACCTTTTTTAAATAAACTTAAGTTTATTATAACCTTTAACAGTTCTTAAAAATAAACTTTATATATTTTAAATCTATCAAAAAAATGTTTTTCTAATCACATATAAATATTTGCTTGTATAATTAAATTTGTATCTTATTTTTATAGATACAATGACTAAGATCATTTTCCGTTTAGTTCAAATAAATTTTAACCTTTATAAATTTTAATTAAATAAAGCAAGATTTTGATACATTCTTTTTTATGTTTGAATTTTTTATACATATTATCTCTAGCATACAGTATAAAAATATAATTTTATTAAATAGTTGTATAAAGCTATTTTATTAATATTAAATACTTAAAATTTTGAAAAGAAAAACTTTTACTCTCTTATAAGTTCTTATTATATATTTTCTATAAAATCTAACTTAAGAATAAATTACTTATGCTAAATGAGATCACTGAAATTTCAATAAAAGTTCATTTTTAATTTTAGTTTTAGTTTTTTTTTGACTTTTTACTAGATTTTTTTTTAAAAAATCCAAAATTATTTAATATTTATTAAATATGCAAAAAAGCTATCTGCCCTCTTTTTAAAAAGAGGGATTCAAAAATTATTATATTTTAAATTAAATATTTTAAAAAAGATAAGATTTTAGGCAACAATTTGATTTCCAACAAAAAGCATTATATCAGTTTTTATTGTATTTTTAGGTTGCTCTTTTTAGAATGATGTCATTTTGTACTAATCAGCTTTCAAGAAATAATGGTATATGAAATAAGATTGTTACTAGCTTTTAATACAGTTTAATTTAGCTGTAAGTAGAAAATGATTAATTTAATATATATTTTTATATTATAAGGATTAAATAAGATTTATTTTGATAAAATTGTTGTAATTATTTAAATTTATTGATAAGAAAATTAAAACAAAATTTTAAAGTTTTAAGTAGCACAGTTAATAGGAAACAGATTAATCTAACAAATAATGACCCAACTGTTCAGCTTCTGCAAGATGTAAAGCAATAATGGGCATTATGGATAGCCCATCAGTGTTCTGATGTTGAATCCCAGGGCAATGGAGCGCAGTGAAGTTGTAACCTTGCAGATGTAGGGCCCATCTAGCTAAGTGCCCTTCTGGCTCCTTAAGTTGTTATAACAACTTAAGCAAAGCATGGTCAGTGACAACTGTGAAATGGGTACCATACATGTAGTGGCAGAACTTTTTGAATGTATGCAGCACAGCAAGACACTCCTTCTCTGTGACACAATAATCTTCTCATGCTTGTTTAGCACGCAGGAAGTGTAAGCCACAGGATGGTTTACACCCTAGTTGTCTAGTTGGGCCAGAATAGCTCCAATAGCAAGATTGCTAGCGTCAGTGTATAGGATAAACTCCTTATCATAGTTGTGATACACTAGGATTGGCGCCTCTTTGAGTTTTTGCTTAAGGGTTTCAAAGGCTTGCTGTTGACTGGCGTCCATTCAAAAGGAACATTACATAACAGCTGGATTAGAGGCTCACTAGTATTGGCAAAGTCAGGGGTAAACTGTCTGTAGTAGCCCATCATCCCTAGAAAGACTTGTACCTCTTGCAGGATGGTGGGTGGAAGTATTTTGTCAATGACCTCAACCTTCTTAGTCATTGGGTGAATTCCTGTCTTGGTTACTTCATGGCCCAAGAATTCAAGACACTCTTTGAAGAAGGCATACTTGGAAGGTTTTAGTTTGAGGCCAGCTTCTCAAATCTTTAGGAACACCTCTTTGAGATGAGCCAGGTAGTTGGTAAAGGTAGGACTGAAAACTGTTATATCATCCAAGTATACTAGGACGCACAACAACTACAAGTTGCAGAGAATGAAGTCCATGGCCCTTTGGAAGGTGGCCGGGGCTTTTCAGAGTCCCTGCAGCATGCAAGTAGGCTCAAAAAGCCCTTCAGATGTAATGAGCGCGGCTTTTTGGCAATCCTTGGGCAACAGATCAACTTGCCAGTATCCAGATGCCAGATCCATTGCAGATTAAAACTTAGAGCCTCTAAGATGTTGGAGAGCATCATTGATACATGGCAAGGGGTACAAGTCCTTCTTGGTCAAAGAGCTTAATTGGCAGTAGTCCATCACAATACAATGAACTCCATCTTTCTTCTTTAAGATAAGTAGCAGGGATGCCCAAGGACTTTGGGAAGGGGTCAGCAGCCCAGTGTCTAAAAGTTGTTTGAGCTCTTTAGATACCTGGGCGTCCTCCACACAGCTGCAGTAATATGGTTTAGCACAAAAGGGAGGAGCGTTGCCAGTGTCAATCTGATGGATAACGCCTTTGGCTAACCCATAGTTGGTACTGTCCTTAGCAAAGATGTCATAAAATTGGTCTAGAAAATCTAGCACCTTTTTCTGTTAAACCAGGGACAGCTGTGGAAAGTCTTGCGCAGTGAACAAGGATAGGACTTGGGGTTTATCCTCAGGTAGGTTAAAATCTTAGAATGTGCCAAAGGGATGAAGAAAAAAGACATCAGGAGCACTCAACAACTTGCCATATATGACAACCTACCCCTAGACACAGTCATGGGGAGTGCAGTCAGGTTGGCTACCAACAATTGAACAGGGTTCTTATGGGAGACATCTAGGATCCCAGAACAGAGATAAGGTTTGTTACACCCTAATGAGGGGGGGAGTACAACTCCAAGAAGGTTTGTTTAGGTAGTTCATATGATATCTGGGAGTCTAGGATGGCCTGGGAGCCAGGGGGGATGATGACAGCAGGTGTGGCTAGGAGAGGGATCCCTTCAGACGCAGGACAAGCCATGGGTGGACATTTCATGTTTGAGAAGTGGGTGCAATATTTGAGGTTGAAAACCCCAGTGGACTATTCTAAAGCACATATCTTGAGCCGTTTCCCAGGAACTTTAACTGGCTCTTCAAAGATCAGAGGGACTTCATACCCCAGAATGGAGAGGTAACCATCTTTTAAGTTGATTATCCCATTATATTCCCTAAGGAACTGGGTGCCAACTAAGAGATTGTAACTCTTGTTTTCCAAGACAACTGCTAGCGCAGCTAGGAGAAGCTTGCCAAACCGCATGGGTAGGACAGAGCACGCCCCTATATCACAGGTCATGGACAGTCCAGCCATGCCATACAACTGGTGATAATTATAGGTCAGGGGCAAGTTTGAGTTTCTTCACTAGCTTGGAGGAGACAACGTTGACTGGCAAGCCAGTGTCTAAAACGGCCTTGATCTTCACTTTTTGAATGGAGATCTCTACTTGAGTGGTAGTGCAACCAAAGGGTGGAAGGACAGCCAAGATATCTTGAGCCTCTTCTAGTTCCTAATCCCACTTCTCCATCATGCATCTTAACTCTGGGAACTCCTTATAAACAGTTTGGAGAGGGAGAAAAACAGATACATTCTTGAAGACAGCGTCAGCAACCTCAGCAGCTTCTTCTGATGGCTCCACAAGCGCAGGGGATCTCTTAGCTTGAGTGAAATATGGACAAGAGACAACATTTTTGGCTTCCAGCAGAGGCTTAGCGGTAGTTGTAGTCTTTCCTGAGCGCAATTTATAGGGGACTGTAATGGTTTCAGAAACTCTAGAACAGAGTACCCATATGCATTGGTGTCATCAGTATCAGAGTCATCCAGGTCAGAGTCATCAGAGATATTGTGGAAAAAAAAGAGGATAGGAGGAGCCTCATTATCAGCAGGCTCAGAGTCAGATATAGAGGGAGGGATTGAAAGAGACTGGGAAGAATTGTCAACCAAGAGCGTCTCTGCCTCTAGGTTGACTGTTCTTTTCCCGCCTGCTCTTTTGGATCAGCTCCTTCAACCCAGGGGTTGGTGCAGACTCAAGAATGGTGACCTATCTGACCACAGTTGTGGAAACCTTGGTGTTGAGGAGGATTTTGCAAGTTCATGGTAAGAATGGGAGACCACAGAAAGACAAACCAGAGTTAGAAGCAGCTCAAGTTTCCCTAACAACTGCTCTAGAATGGGTAAGGTGCATGTCTTGCAACAGCGTCTTTATGCTCTTCATAGAGGAAAGCATAGCTTTATGGGCTTTGAAGTGAAGGCACAGAAGCTGGTTAACTTTGAGGGCTTGAGCGCAAGCCATGTAAGCTTCATAAGCTGTTAATTGTCTGCTTGTTATCAGTTGCTGTCCTTCCATGTAAAATCTGTCTGCAAACTAAGCTAGCGTCTCTTTAGGCTTGAAAGCAATGTGCATAAAAGCGTCCTTTTTTACTTCCAGGCTAAGGTCACCACCCAAATCATCAATCAGAAGCTTCTTCATATCTTCCCACGTCTCAATGGTGGGTAGTTCAGGCACCACTACCTCCTGGCAAGTTGGATGTAGACAGGTCAGAATATGTTCTTTCTTAACCTTGTCAGATGCTTGTCTCATGGCATTTTTGTAGAAAGTTAGGAAAGCTGCAATGGTTGAGGTTCTGGAGTCAAATATTTGCATAAAGGTAGGCTTAAAATGTGCTTTGGGAGTTGGACCACCATTGCTGCTATTGAGAACATTTATATGCAGGGAAAACTCTGCTTTGGATTCAGAGGGGGGCTGTCTAGCCCATAGCTGACAAACACTCTCTTCAAGGGTAGTCAGAGTCTCAACAGCGCAGGCACCTGTATTGACAGCTTGAGTGGTCTGTTGTGCAGTAGAATCTAGGCGTTGACCTTGGGTGGTCACTACTGTGGAGAGCTCAGCCAGTTGAGAAGTAAGGGATGGCCCCACTGAGAGGCAAGGGGTGAAACTGTCATTCACAGAGTCAATCAAGTCATTCATCTCTTGTACGTCTCTATCCAGCTCAGTATGGTCCTGCTTCAAATGATCCACCTTGTTAGCTAGGGCAATTAGTTACCTAGAACATTGGTTTCAAGGGGCTCCTGGTAAGACAGGGCAGCAACCATCTTTGTCAACAACCCCAAATGGACTAGAAGCAGTTGCCATCATCTCATGTAGGGCAGCAAGTTCTTGCTGTAGCTCCGCAATTTGAGCAGTCAATTCAAGAACCTGGGGGTCAGGTTGAGGCGCCTCAGCAGGATGTCCTTGACTGCAAGTAGTTGTACGTAGCTCCTAATAGCGTCCCATATTCTCTGTTATCAATCTGCCAAGTCATCAGAAGTGGGAGAGGGTGGAACATCTGGCTTGGGCATAGATAATTCATTCATGTGATTCTGGAGTTTGGCTATAGCAGCAGCGGTGGCAGCTCTCTCTTGATCAAACTCCGTACTGATTTTATTAAGGCTGTTAGCAGCAAAGTCTGCTACCTGCTGTAGTTGCTCAAATGAATACGTGCTGAATGCATTTAGCTGCTGCACAAGTTGTTCAAAGTCTGTGAAATAAGTGTTTAAAATAGAATCTAATTGAGTTTTCCAGGATTTTCTAGCTGATGAAACTTGTGTGGACGCTCTTTCACGTATTTGGGGATGGACTGGCACATTTGTTCAATAGAATTAACCAAACAGGTCTGGGAGGTAACAGAATTGCACTGATTGTCAGATACCAAGGAAAACAGGGAATAGATCTACTGTTGGTAGGCAGCAAACTGGTCCCAGTGATGAGTAACCACTGCTTGTAGAGAAAAGATTTCTTGGATGTGGAGCCCCAACACCATTTGATGGTGGGCCAAGGCAGGCTGCACAAAGGACAATAGTAAGTGCTCAGCAGAGCCAGCTGCTGAGAGGAGATGCTATGGAATTTGAGAAGCCACAATCAATTCATAGTATTCCACTTGACTGAACTGCAGATGAAGGCAAGAGATGGCTCCTTCACAGGCTATCCCAAGGGCTACTGTCATGACTTGTTCTAAGTCAGGGGTGCCCATGGGGTAAGCAACTAGGCAAGGATCCTTCTGAGGTTCAGTATAGTAAAGATAATAGGCGGGTTGGCAATATCTTCCTCAATAGGAGGGCTAGTAATTTCAGGTGAAGTCAGCTCTTGTATAGGTGGAGGCAAAGGGCCTGAAAACGTGGATGTAAAAGGGGTAACCAAGGGGCTTACAGCCCCTGTAGTGAGCACCATTTTTGTTATGTTCTGAGGCGCGGCACAGACACACAACAGGGAATCCTAACCTTAGGATCTGATTTGTACTTGCAGCCCTGGAAGATTAATTTCTACTAGTTGTGGCTAGAGAGAGGCGCAGAAGTACTGAAGACATAAAGACAAAAATGTGAATATGAAATGGAATATATAGTGGTTAGGAATACCACAAAACACTACCAGGACACTAGGATCACTTGCCACAAGCATGAGTGGGGCAAGTGAGATGTGCAGAGTCAAGAAACCAACAATTGCATTTCCTGATTCAGTCATCAACTCATTTTGAGAGACAAAAGCAAAAGCAAGAGAGTTGTCTTCAAAATGGCCCACCAAAGGCAAAATTGACTTATGGTGAATAGTGGTATTCACAACAATACTTCTGGGAAGTATAATAAAAAAGATAAAGGGGAAGATTAAGAAGAGAATGATACTTTATTGGATATGGATATAGGATAATATATAGTATTATGGGAAGCCACATGCCGTCCATGTACGTCATGGAGGTCATGGGACTTATCTGATTAATGTTCCTCTTGAGTCACAAGGCTTAATCAAGTTGTATTCCATTTAGGACCTGGATTGAATTATTCCTGTAATAGATGGTTGAATGATAGTGGTGCCACCAAATTGATGATTAGTTGGTGCACCATTTGGTGACTCATTTGATTAACTACTCAGATCGTTAATTCCCCAAGAGGGAGTAATCAAAGATGTTGCAACAATAGCAATTCAAATGTAAAAACCCACTTGAATGTTGTGTACAATGGATTGTAGACAAGAATGATACCAAGGTATCTAAAATAAGGCACACAATCTGAAGCATAAATTTTAAAAATATTGTGTTGGGTGTTTAAATTTGGCCTAAAATCTGGGAAATTGGATGAGAATTTTTCTAGGTATTCTAAAATGGGTGTTGTAAAACCAAAAACAATTGATTAAGGAATAAAAAATCTATAATTGGGATATTGGGTGAGAAAAACTCTAATTAAATATCCATATTAAGATAAAAGCAAAAAATAAAATTAGGGTGTAACTTAATTGGGTTTTATTTAGTATTTTATTAATTTTTAAAATGGAACAAACACAACAACAGAGTAGCAATGCACCCATTGTGCACCGCAGTTGCAGTTGCCCCTGCGGGTCAAAGAATAGAGTTAGTGTAAGCCAAGTGCCTACTCAAGAAGGAGATGGTAGAGGAGAGTTTGATAGTGACACTGCACTGATACAGCTGGTTCAAGGAGCACAAGCTGCTAGGATGAGAAGCATCAACCCTTGGGTCCCTAAGCTGACCCAGAAGCCCACCAAGGTTACCACTACCAAAACGGTTAGAAACAAGGAGGTAGAACTTACTTTGTATTATTTGATATTGTATACCAGCAAGAGTCAGTCCCATTAGCCATGCTGGAGAAGGTGAAGCCTGTACTTGACACTAGCTATGAGCCCTACGTCAGTGATGGCAACCAGGAAGAGGACAAGGAGCCTGAGTTCTACAGAACTGTCAAGGGACAACTGGTGTTAAAAAAGGTTGCAGCCTTCTATACCAAGGTAACTATTCCCTGTGTTGTGCCCAATGCCAACAAGTCAATCCCCACCACCAAAAAGCCCGCTCAGAATTGTATCCCAGATATCAAACACATCATCCTGCTCAAGCTAATGCGTGAATCTGGTGACTACAAGGCGGCTTCAGCCATTGTTGGAGTGGATCCCAAGTATGCCAGCAAAACCTTCCACAAATTCATCAATACTGGCTGTGTCCTTGCCGTGGAGAAATCCTTGTGTGTTTCTACCATGCTCAACAAGGAGCACAAATGGGCAATCCGCCAGTGGATAACCCAGGATTGCCATCTTGAACTGTCAAATATACAGGCCATGGTCACATCTACTTTTTGGGATTGAGGCCTCAATTTCCTTTTAATACCATCTACTCAATGGAATGTGCTTTTTCTGGAAAAAGCTTGGGGTATCTCCCTATAATAGAAACAGCCCAATCAACATTGAGACCCAGAAAAACTACGTAGAGGCGTACACTGCTCTCAAAGCCAAGGGGACAGTCAAATTCTACTACATTAACAAATCTGCATTTGTCTTTTCAATGTGCAATGAGTATGGGTATGTCCCCAAAGGCTCAAATGACGGGGTAGATTGGTGTGTGGCAGTCTGCGCCACATCCTACTCAATGGTGGCTCTTCTCAGTCCAAAGGGAATTGAGCTGTATCAAATGATATTGGTTTCTTACAATAGCAGGATCCTCATATCTTTTCTCCAATTGGTCCAGGAGCACCTGAGGCACATGAGCCCTGGTTTCACCAATGTCATTGTGTTGGTCAATGTTGGTCTTCACAAGGTGGCAGATATTCTTGAGGAAATTTCAGATATTAATACTAGCATTGCAGCTGGCTCCTAACAATTGGTCACATAAAGTTTGTGCCTCCTACTCCTTCCTGCCTATTCCCCATTCCTAAACCCTATTGAGGAAGTCTTTGGGTGGCTCAAGTGAGCTGTCAAGCGGGCAACACCAACTGAGACTGATGACCTGTATGATTTGCTGCAGGATGGGATCCACACCCTTCCAGCAGAGACTGTGGCCAAGTTTTATGGCCACGCTGATTCATTCATCTTTGTGTGCCTTGTAAAACAGCCAATTAACTTAAGGGCTTCACAATTATAACTATTTTTTATATTCTTTAATTTAATTTTTTGGGTTTTTAGATTATCATTTTATATTTAGAAGTTTCCAAGCCTACAATCACATAGAACAGCACCATTGATGCAGATACTTAATTTATTGTATTGCAAATTAATTTATTATGTTGTATTATGTGGTGAAAATCCCAAATATATAATACCACAATATGATAATTATATAGAAATGTCACTTTTGTCAGCTAAATATAAAAAGAAAAATGAAAAAGTAAATATAAAGCACTTGAGTTTTATGTGATTTTATTATAAATATTTTTATCCTGCATAAAAACTTTCTCTAAGACTCTTTTGTTTAGTAATAGTTTGCTAATATAAAAAAGCTATTTGAAATTTATTATTATAAAAATAATTAAAAAGTGTGATTTAGATTTATTGTAGAAGAGGCTTTATTGAGGCCGTCAATAGTTGGTTTGGTGGTATAAACACACCTGGTGATAAAGGTGGCACACCACCTCTACTGCCACACTGTGGATGTTAGATACACTCTGGTTTAAATAATTCTGCCTGCTAGTAAAAGAAAGGATGGTGAGGTGGGAGTAAAGCAGCAGCTTTTTAAGAAGGGCTATAAACCTGTAAATTCTTGCCAGGACCGGGGCGTCCTAGATCACATGGTCAACCAAGTTGTAGCCATGTGGGACCTTCTTCCCATTGAGAGAGAGCCTGGCCTTGTCAGTCCCAAGGAGAACCCTGTTCAGGTCTTCAACTTTGGTACCTATCTCAAAGTAGACCAGGTAGCGCAGGTAAACAACAAGAAGGAGTCTTTACCCAGCAAAGGCCTCCAGGAAGTTACAAATATTGTTGAATGCCACACTTATTTTCTTTTTGTGCTTGTTCTTTGCAAATGTGAGTTCCATTGCCAGAGAGAGCACTGTCTTTTCCTCACTCCAGGATAGCCCTAATTCTTCCAGGAGGATTTTGGTCTTCTTTACAGCTATTATGTTGGTAACAGCCAATTTACCCACCGCACCCCTAAAGTTCTCCAAGAGGTAAGAGAGTATGCTCCACTGGGAAGAAGAAGCAAGCAAGCATCCAGATGGGCCTGGCCCATCTCTGGTATGTTCTTGAATGGGAGTATCTCCAGGACGTTCCAAAAAATATCAATGGAGTTTACATAGTAAACTCACTGAAGGAAACTGGGTCCAGGCGGACCAATTGGACATACTTGTAGGCAATAACTGCCCACTAAGATGCCCCTTTGCTGTGTGTCAGCCCGGCTAGCACATTCCTTGTCATCAGGAAGGAACCATGTATTTAGTCATCAGGTTTGCAGACCACAGGAAGTGACAGGTCCAGCTTCCTGGCCACATGGCTGGCGTAGTTTGCATATAATGTGGCAGGGACTTTTGGGACCAGGACTTGGCACATAAAATTATCTATGACTTCTAAAAACAGGTAAATATTATGAAAATATAATTAGTTTTTTATTAGGTTACCTTTTTCCATGATTTTCTTGCCTGCAGCCTTGGCTGGCTTGGCCATCTTTGGTGCAGCCAGTTGCACAGGCAATTTGGTATCTTTCTTGTGGGACCTCTTTGTAGGATTGAGATTCGCATACATTTCAGGGTCATTGACCCAGACAGACAGTTCAGAGAGGGCAAAGGCCTTAAACTGCAAGCTTTTTATTATGGTCTTTTGGACGTTTAGGGCCCGCTTAAAGTTTTTTTTGAGGGTTTGGGCATCTTGACCATATGTGCCTTGGAAGACACCTTGTCAATTTTGTCCTCTGTAAAGACAGCAGACTTGACCTTTGCCTTGACCTTGCAATCAATTTACTTGATCTCAGTGATTGCTGAGTCCAGATCCTTCAAAAGCTTTTCAAGTTCTCTAATATGATTTTTTACTAACCTTTGCATATGTTTTTATAGCTTTCACCCCAATAAACTGTGTGTTATTCTGATATTATTGTTTCTTTGTTTATCCCTGTTTGTTTTCCCATTTATTACAGTAGTTTTTAAGCCTGTTGAGATAAACATATATTATTCAGTTTAGAATGCATGAACTCAGTCTAAAAACAAAATCAAAAATCAAGGAATTTATGTTAAATTACAATAGATTTGGATCCGCTTTGATTATGTTTTTAGACTGAATTCATGTATTCTAAACTGAATAATATATGTTTATCTCAACATGTTTAAAAACTGCTGTAAAATATCCCATCTTTTTACCCATTGTGTATATGTTTTACGTTTATTTCAATATGTGTTGTTTGTTTTGTATTTTGCATTGCTTCCATAATTGCCTTATTTTTTTAGCTCTTTACACAACCCCATGTGAAAATTTATACAACAATTTGGTGATCAGCTAAATTTAAATTCAAAATTATATATGTTTATTGTGTTTTGAGGAAGTTGTTGCTGATCCAAATTCAAAAGCTTATTATAAGCTTTAAGCCAATCAGGAGCCAAGTGAGAAAGTTACTGTTGTGACATAAAGTGTCATTTAATAATTTTTTGATGAATGTTCACTAATTAATCTTATTGGCTGTTTGTTTTGCCATTTTGCGCCATTGCTGCTGTGGAAAGTTGTTATTGGGCTAGTGCTTAATCAGCTGCTGGGTTAGCACTAGTCCACCAACAAATTACCACAGCAGCAATGGCACACAATGGCAAAACAAACAGCCAATAAGATTAATTAGTGAACATTCATCAAAAAATTATTAAATGACACTTTATGTCACAACAGTAACTTTCTCACTTGGCTCCTGATTGGCTTAAAGTTTATAATAAGCTTTTGAATTTGGATCAGCAACAACTCCCTCTAAGCACAATAAACATATATAATTTCCAATTTAAATTTAGCTGATCACCAAATTGTTGTTAAAATTTTCAAAGGGTTTTTTTAATGAGCTAAAAATAACTTTTTGGGGTCCAGATACACAGCATAGTAAACATGATTTATAGAAATAAACTGACCATAAAGAATACAACTAACTAAAAACAAAGAGAACATACAGAAATGAAATTCAGAATAAAGATAATATAAATAGAAAATTTCTGGTGACAGGGAGTTTATTGGAGGACAGAGAAGAGTGATTCCTAGTAGGCAGAAAAGCGTAAGAAGGAAGGTGTAGAGGCAGTGCTGGCCTGGGGGGTCTGGAATTGGGTAGGTGGGGCTGGCAGGTGGGGGTAGAGGCAGGAGGATTTATTGTGATGGCCACCCTATGCTGCTTGTCATATTCCTCATTGGTCATTGCTTTGATAGGCTGATAGATGGCTGTGGCACAAGCTGGGAGGCGCTTATCCTTATGTGATTAGTTGCCCATGTTCATGTGGAAAAAAATTTGAGCAAACAAGTCAGCCATCATTTGGCAACCAAAGAGAGACTCGCGGTTGAGGACACCAAGATTGAGGTCATTGAATGCCTGGAGGCAGCGCTGCCAGACTGTCTCTCCAATATTGAAGAACACTACATTGGCCAGATAGATATCTGCATGACCAGTGGGGTAGACTGAAGCCTGATGCCTGTGTCCCTGGATTGCCTCAAGGGCAGTAGAGCTACCCTCAATCTGGTGGCTCAAGAAAACCTGGTAGGTGAAATTTGAGCTATGCCAAGAGTTTAGTAATTAACTGAGGATATGGCTGTACTTGTGGCCATTGGTGAAACAGGATTTGTCCAATAATAGATTTCAAGATTTTTGGTTCTTGAAGAAGAAGAGATATAGTTTTTATTAGTTGTATTATGCATTTTGGGATGAGGAGATCTATATGAAGACATATGTGTTTTCAATTGGTGTGGATGAATGATTTAGCAGGCTGTGTTTTGTTGCTGCTTGCTCCAAGTGATATGAGAGTCCTGTGGTCTTTGGGACGTAACACTGTCTTTGGTAGTTTGACAGGATTCCAAAGTAACAATAATACACTCTTATTGTACTTGACAATACTACTATTTGGCTTAGTAATGTTGATGTTTTCTTATTTTTTGTCTGCTTCCAAGTGATCTTGGAAGGACTTTTTATAGTGTGCGGCTAGCGGCAAGACTGGCGTCTAGCTGCAGACAACTCTTACTAGCTAGCCTATCATCCCCAAGCTACTAGTTTCACCCCCAGAGTTGGATTCTAAACCTGAATAAGGTTTTAGAATGAGGTAATATTCTAGGCTGCTGATTTCTCCTCTTCAGCCTAGATATCCCTTGACTTATTTGCAGTCAACCAAGTTGACATCCATAACCTGGGCCCCATCTTATGTTTGGTCTAATGTGCAGAATTTTCCTGGGCGGTCTTCTGTCTCATTTCTTGATGAAACATGATGTTTGTATTTTCCCGCCTTTATTCTGTAGGGCAGGTTTGTGTCTGTTTTGGGATTACAGAATGCCTAGCATCTAATTATAGAAGCTTCTGGATTGGCCCATGACTTGAGACCAGGAATGTCTCAGGTGTCTTCTGGATTCAAACTATAACAGTCTTGATATAGTTTCTCTGTATTCCGGAATAGAAGTCTCAACCTGGCTGTGGCCCGTCTAAAGTTAACCAATAGCTATAGTGATGGGAATATGGATCAGTCAACCCTGATAGATCAGGATTTCCTGACAATAGACAAACCCCTTTTTCAAAATAGCCAGAAAAGCACCAATGAAAGTCCCCTTCTTAACCTTCTTCCTTCCATTTTTCTTGGTGGGTTTCCCTTGTTCACCAAAATTGTCAAAAGTAATTGATAACTTGTAGTAGGAGATGAACATGACATCATCTGACAAAATTGTCAGTCATTAGACCAGAGTAGATTTAATGGCAGGGTTGTATAGGAAATCCTCAATACCATCCCATTGATTGCCACCAACATTGGTCAATACCTGTATTGAAGCCACCTTTCCGTGCATCCAGAGCTGCACCATGCACTCAGAAACCCAAATGCCATGGTGTGCAAGCCGCTTCTGGACCTGGATCAGGGGAAGCTTGGGATCCCGCTGGAGAAGATTGTGCATGATTGGGTATGCCTTGTTGATCTGGGACTCTGGGGCCTTCTTTGGCTTTTTGGCTGCCCCAATCAGGTTCCCCTTGCCCATCAGTTTGTTTAATTCCTGCATGGTAGTGGCTGGGTAAATTTCAATTGGTTGGCAATCTGATCCCAGCTCAGGCCAGGCTGATTGAGTGCCACAATTTCTTGGAGAACTTGGGTATTATGATTCAGCGCTTGGTGCCCTGGGCTTCAGGAGCTGTAGCCTGATTGGCTGTAACAGGGCAGGTTGGGTGTTGAAAAGCAGTTGTCCCAAACCAGGGTTGCCATTCTGGTTGACTGGTTAGTTTTTGCCTTGAGTGGGGCTGGGAAAGGGGGCAGGGGACAGAGCTGGATGCTAGGAGACTCTCAAACAAGTCAACCCCATAGGGGTTAGGGGTCAAGTACAGGTTGGTTTCCTTGTTACCCAAATTAAAGATCTGGGTGTAAACAGGGGCCTCTGCTTTTTGAGCCTTACCTTCAGAGAAGCTGCTGGCTTATTTGCTGATGTTGTCAAAAATGTTGTTGTTAAAAACCATTTTAAAAAACCTAGGATGAAATCACAGAAAGTATAAGTTTAAAATTAATGATTTATTTTATTGTAATTGTGAGTCTGTATTTGAAAAGTTCTTTGAAAATATTATACAAAAATAAGGAGCCATGAAAATAAAATAAAATGCCCTTGTTTCTAAATTGAATAGCTCTTAATTTGCAGTTAAATTGTTAGTTTTCTATTTTAGGCTGCTCATACCACACATCTTGTGTGACTTTATTTTATTTTATGTTTGTGAAATCTTGATTCTAGGTTGCTCTATTTTTGTTTCATTTTAGTCATTTGGTTGATGCCTCATCTGAATCCAGATAGGATTATAATATATTCTGGAATAGCATTGTTCCGTCTCACTTGCTTTACCAGTTCATTTTGTTTGTAGTTTGAACTATGCCCTTTGCTGTTTGCAATAATTTCCCATTTTGTGTTAGTGATATTTTGTTTATAGTTTGACATTTTGCCTGTTCACCAAAAATGCTTAGATTATTTGATACCTGAATATTGCCTGAGTTGGGTTCTGCTTAAATCTGAGTTCATTTTGTTTAAATCTGAAGTATTTTTGGTTGTTGCCATAGCTTATAAAACCAATGTATGTTGAAACAGGAGAGAGCTTGTCAGGAAGCCTTTATAACCAAAGGCTTGTAGTCCAAGATGGGCAGAAGTTAGTTCCCTGGGGGTGCAAAAAGGTAAGAAGTATCACTTAATTTGCCAAGTATTATGATAATGTAAACATGAGTCACCCTAAAGGGTAGGAAGGGGGCGCTTAAAGCTTAAAGGGGATGTGCCAGAAAGATGGAGATAAGCTTGGCTCTACTTAGAGATGGAATCCCCTAAACGCCACAAGATGCTATCCTTGTACTTTTTGTGGAGACATAATGTGGCTTATCTCTGGTAGAGACCCAGGAAACTCACAGATTGATCTTGATCCAAACTTGTGCAAAACTGACACTTTGATGCAAAGAAAAATAACATCTAATTTGCAGCCATCATCTTGAACCAAACTATCTGCACATCTGATTGATAGCACTTCCAAAGTCAGGTTTCTAACAGGAGCATTGCCAGCACTCATTGAGTTTGCTCAAGATGCACAATTCCTGCCTCAAGCATGAGGTTTGCTGGCCCAGCTGGTTGGGTTATTTGGGCAAGTATCATCTCTGCTGAGGGGCTCCCCTCTCCCTGGTGATTGGGTGTATATGTTAGATTGCTGAGCATCTCAGTTCCCTCCCAAGAGTCCATCTTGACGGTTCCTGCATCCACCCATACCCAACAGAAATCTGCTTGATATTGGAAGATCATTATGAAAGTCCAGTCATGGGCTGGCCTGACAGAGTCAACGCTACCTGGGGTTCAGTCACATATACCTGCATATCAGATATATATATCCTCAACAGCCCCCAGCATTGTGAAGGTTCTGGGCTCTGTCATGGTTGATGGGTCAGAGCCATGTATGATAAACCTTTCCAAGATGGCCTTTAAGAGCATACCCCAGTCTTTGTCATGGTTGGGGTGGTGTTTAATCCAGTTGTTTACAAATAAGGGGAATTCTTGGATAGCTGGTAAGGCCAACTTGTTTGTCAGGTGTAATAACCAACATGTGGGGGAGTTTTTTAGCTGGGTAAGGGCCATGCCCAATCCCTGGAACCTCCAAGGATGTGATGGTTGGGTATATTTCCAATACCCAACAGATCACATTAGAATGCAGATTGAGTGTCTGAAACTACTGGCAAACTATGCAGGTATGTAGTATGTACCAGAGTATACAGCTATGAGCAAGGTTAAGTGGGGCAACCCAACATGGGCCAGGGGTAGTTGGGAGGAGCTGAGCTATGCTGGCTCTTCTCAGTAAAACTCCTCAGTGGGTTTATGGAATGGACTGTATGACTGGAAAGTGGCATGGAGCTCCTTATCCCTAGGCATGTTTTAATAGCAGCAGCAGCAAGGTGGTTCATTGTCTAGCTCCTGGGAAGGGTTGCAAAGCTCAGTGCTAAGGTGGCTTTTGTAGTAAACTCTGTTAAAATGTTTCATGGGATATTTTTGGGGGTGATTCCATGAAATGACAGCACAACCCATTGCCAAGGAGAAGTTCTCTATTATATAGTAGTGCCTTTGTGAGCCAGGAATATTGGAAAGTCTTGGATGGGGAACCCAATACATTCAGCGGTCCCTGTCATCCCCTTCTTGGCTGGGTGCTGCCAAATGGAGATGGTTGGCCAAAATCTAACCTGGGCTGTAATGGTAGTGATTGCCTGTCTTCATGCACCAAGGGTAACAGAAATAATAGGATAATAAGAAACTGTCTCCATGTGGTGGGGAATCACCACCAAATCCACACAGAGTTACTGATTAACCACCAAGGCAGCTTCAAATACCGTTTTGTGAAATTTTCAAATGAGATACTAGGGTTAAGTAAAATAATTAACCCCAACCAGAAAAGCACTTGATAAATGGCCTGCAAGAGAATCAGAGTGTCTTCAGCATAAAATTCAGGACACTTGGATAGCACATGAGTTTCAGCTTTGACAGGAGTAGGAACGGCTCCAAGATTGACAGGCATTGAATTAACATTTGGCGGCAACAACAACAAAGTACCAACAACAGGCCCCCATCTTCCCGTAATAATCTGGCTAAGGATTAAATTGTAGGGAATGTAGCACAACAATCCAACTACAAGATGCATTTCAAAAGTAAAGTTAGACCAGGGAATATGTGATTTTTATTGAGTAAAATGTGTGAGGACTCATCTCTTAAGAGTTGAAAAAGTGAAAATTATTCAATATATATCAAAAATTGACTAAGCAATACAGCCTAGATCATGAGCTTCTATTTCTTCCACATTGTCAAGTGAGTATCTAGTCCAGGTTGAAAAGAACCCTTGAGTGACCAACTTCTGACAGCCATGCTGATTAACAAGTTCATATCTGGTGACCCTTAAATTATGTCAATTTATCAATGTCAATTTACAGGGGGGAATCAGATTTGACTGGAAAACTGGAGCAACTGTAACCCATTTTCAATCAACTGTTTGATTCAAATACGTAAAATCCATAAGTTTTGTTAAAGTTTTTTGGGCTTTCTGCGCTCTCCTAATTGGCTGAATAATCCCCAGCATTATGAAACTTACTGTAACATTACCCTCTGCTTTAGCCTGGGGCACATTACCACAATCCGGAAGATAGGACAAGGAGAAGTTTTTGTGGGCAGGGGGAAGTTTCATTGTGGCTAAGGTAAGCTCAGGGTGACCAATGACAGTTGGGTTGCAACCATAGAACTCTTGGACAAGATCTGGAGAGTTAGAGAAATCATAGTGGGGAACCCAAGAGCTTTCAGAATCAGGATAACCCTTCCACAACACCAAATACTCTAGAGGGTGTCAATTCTTACAAGAAGCCAAAATGCAATTTAACTCATACTCAGGTTCTCCTTCCACAAGAATGGGTTGAGAAGAAGGGATCTCAGTACCCTTAAAAGGATTAAGTAATTATTTTTAGAAGGTGTAAAAATATTGAAAGCTGGAAGTAAATCTAATTAGTATGCAGAGGGACCAATTTATTGTTCAACTTTGAAGAGACCCACTTGCTTGGGGCTTAATTTGAAGCAATGGACATTCAGTTTCATATTGCAAGCATCCACCATGACCAGATCACCTGGCTGGTAAGTTGTACCTTCCTGGCACTTACAATCTGCATATTCCTTGTAAGTTATTACAACATAATCAAGAGTAACCTGAAGCTCCTGATGAACCTGCTTCAATGCAGCGGCTTGATCAGTTACAGTTTCTATGTTGCTAACTAAATGAAGACCCATATTGGATGAGGGATTGTAATCTATATTGGCATAGAATGAAGAAACCCAAGTCAATGTGTGTGGGGCATTATTATATGTGAACTCTGTCAAGGGTAGGTTGGCACACCAGTTGTCTTGTTGTGCATTAGTGTAGCAGCGCAGGTAGACCTCCAAAATTTGGTTTACCCTATTTGTTTGCCCATTGGATTGGGGGTAAAAAGCTGTGGAAAAACACTATTTGATACCCGGAATTCCAGTAAAAGCTTCCCAGAACTGAGCTATGAATTGGGGCCCACAATCACTTACAATCTTCATCAGAATGCCATGCAAGGAGAAGCTTCTATTCACAAACAGCCTAGCTGTCTCCACCAAAGTAATTGTGGTTGAGCAGGAAACAAAGTGTGCTATTTTTTTTGAAGCAATCTACCACCAACATGATTGCATTAAACCCGTCAGAATTTGGAAGTTCTCTGATGAAATCCACCAACACTGAAGTCCAGTGCCTTACAGCTGGTTTTAAAGGAACTATCAAGCCAGTAGTCTTAAACCTGCTTGCCTTTGACCAAACACTTACCAGACAGTCACAAATGTAAGCTGCCACCTGCACTGTCAAACCTTTCCATGAAAACTGTCAGCAGATGAGCTCCACTGTTTTGTTTTTCTCTGGGTGACCTTTCATAGGACAGGTGTGATAGGCTTCCATGATTTCATCCCAAATGGTGCCCTCTGGGACCCACAAGCAACCTTGATGATATATAACTGGTCCTATCTTGTGATAACCCTGAGGCTGACTCACTGGGTTTGCACATGCTAGTTCCAATAATCTATCTTAACCCTTGGACAGGGGCTAAAAGAACTTGACTTTAGAATATAAACCTAAGTCTTAACCCTTGGTTAAGGACATGGTGTCAAGCGTAGCAGGCGTAGGTAGTACAAAAGGAACCACAGCCTTGTTTGGTATCATAGTGTGTGTATTGAAATCAACGCCCATACCAATATCTGGAAGATGGGAAGGATTTCTGTTAATGCCTCTGCTAAATAATTATTGGCTCCCTTGATAAACTTGTAGCAGAACTTGTACCTTGTCAGGTCACCATGCCATCTGGATTGGCAATCTGACAAAACCCTAGGTTGGTGATAGTACAGGAGAGCTTTATGATTGGTCTTTACTACAAATGGATGGCGCGCCAACATGAGATGGTGATTCCAATGCTTTAAAGATTACACAACTGCCAACAATTCCTTGTCATAAATCATTTAATTGCATTCCTGAACCTCCATCTTTTGGGAGAAATACCCTACAGGTCTCTCAATACCATCACCAGCAGTTTGTAGAAACATACCAGCCACAGCATATTTAGAGGCATCTGTGGAAATCACAAAAGGACGCTCTGGATCCACATGTCTTAACACAGGTGAAGACAAAAAAAGAGCTTTGACTGCTGAAAAAGCGTTTGCGCACTCAGGCATCCAGACCAAAGTTGTCTTCCTGCTTGCTTAATACAAGGGGGCAGTCACTTCTGACAAGTGAGGGGTAAATTTCTTCAAGAAAGTACAAGTGCCCAAGAAACTACAAAGTTGGGATATTGTCACAGGCGTGCATACTTGAAGACCTCTGCTTCCTTGTCAGGGGCAATGGTGTGGCCATCCTCAAAGATAATATTACCCAGGAAGGTAAACTTACGTTTAAAGAAGTCACACTTACTCTGTTTGATGATCGAATTGGCCTGGAGGATGTGCTCTACAACTGCTGAAAGGTGGGCCTTATGTGACTCCTCATCTGGAGAGTACACCGAGATGTTGTCCATATACACAATGGCACATACACCCAGGAGGTCCCCAAGACTGAATCAATTAACCGCTGAAAGAAAGCCAGGGCATTCTTCAATCCAAAAGGCATAAAACGGAGCTAGAAGATACCCTTCTTGGTTATGAATGCTGTCAACCATTCCATTCCTTCTGCAATCCTAATCTGGTTGAACGTGTTTAACAGATCAAGCTTTGAGAATACCTTTGCCTTCTCAATGCACCAAGAAATTTGTGCCTCAAGAGGTAAAGAGTAGGGATCAGGAACCATAATTTTGTTCAAATTTATGTAATCAATACAAGGACAAAGAGAACCATCAGGTTTTTGAACAAACAACAATGGAGAACAGATTGACAAAGCCTTCTTAAATGTATTCTCTTGCCAACATGTCCCAAGTCTACTCCTCTAAACATGTTTCCTCCTTTAAGGTCAAAGGGTAAATGGAAGACGTAATACAAATCAGATCAACAGTAAGTTTAAAGTCAAAATTGAACTGAGTGTGCTTGGGAAGAACCTCGCTCCTTGTGGCGTCAAACGCTGCAGACCAGGGTTGAAGGCATGCTGGTAAATTCAAACTTACTGCTGTAGGAACAGGAACTGGCTGGATTATCTGAGAAGACTGCTCTAATTCTGACATACCCAACAACAGAATACATATGAATATTCCCAAAGAGTGGTCTGCTTGCAGCTCATTTTCTTTTAGCAAGGTCAATACATTATGATCCCACCACTAGCCCACTCCTAAGATACTAGAATACATAAGAGTGGAGCATAGGGAGAACCTTGCGGTAAAAGATTGACCCACAACTACAAATGAAAATGTCTTTTTAAGATGGAAAAAGGGAAACATTTGACAGCTGCCATCCCTAACCAGCATTCCAGGATGATACTTGAGTTGCAACAAGTCTGCGGTCTCAACACTCATGAAGTTCTTGGATACACTGGTACCCAACAAAATGGCTGGCAGATTGTCAGGAATATTCCTGACAACACCTTGTGTCAGGATGAACTTTTGTGCGCAATTGAGCTTGAAGAGCAAAAAAAATTGCAGCAGTTCCCCCTAATTGGGGAAACTGCTGCAAAACACCAGGCCAAAGAATCAAAAATTAATAAATGTAATTTTGGGGAAACAGATTTTATACCCTGGCTGTCAGCTGCCCGCAGGTCGCACGCCCAACTGCTAGGCGCCCAGCCAGCCAGTCCCCGCTTGCCTGCCTGCTCCCGTCAGCCAACCAGCCCTCACCCAACCCCACCAGCCAGCCACCCAGTGACTCAGTCCCCGCCAGCCAGCCAATGGGGGACAGCGCACCCCCCACAGTGGGACCGTCCACTCCCGTCAAATGGGGAAATCACCCAATTGGGAACCCCCAAAAGGCAATTTATCAAAACCCAAAAGGAGGGGGAACTGCTGCCCAAATTTGAAATCTACTAAATTTGAAAGGGGCTGACAAGCTGCCCAACACAACCATTACTGCATTAACTGCAGAAGTCAAATTTGGATGCATGAAAACATCCAATGATACACCAAACCAATTCAAGCTCATAAGTAATAATTCATTGCCTGCACACCACTTCCAAAACCCTCTCAAAAGGGAATTCCAGACAACATCAAGTGTTTGGGGTTCCCTGTCTAATGTTTTGCACTATTCACTCCCCACAAGGACAATAGTATATAATAAAGCCATATCACTTGATGATAGTTTGTGCTATCATTGAGTGAAATTACCCCTCAATAGTATCACATAAATCAATTAAAACTTTACCTAAAGAATTTAAACAAGATACTAAGCTTTGTCTGCCCTTCCCCAGGATCAGAAGATGAATCATCTAATCTTTTCAGCTGTCCTCACAGCCTGCCTAGGGATTGGAGGCCACCAATATAACCACCAGCATGGGCCATTCAACAAACCACCTGGCAAGTATTACTACAAGGAGCCAGCGCAGCTCAACTCCTCCAAGCAGTACTCCTGGCCCAAACTAGTATTGTCCCACTCCACCCAGTCTGTAGCCATATGAACCTGTATATACTACATACTTTTGTATTTCCCTGGTAATTTCAGACACTATATTGGGCACGCCTAATACTTTCAATTGATGATGACGGTCTATCCAATTGTGACAGCATTCACAGGCTTCCAAGTTGCCAACTTGGTCCCTTATTTTGCTATAATACTCCCCCAATTGTTGGGTCTTTACACTGATAGATAGTTTGGCCATTATCAATACTGCCATAAAACAAGAAGTAACCAGAAGTAGATTTATTTGCCGCAAATGTTGCAGCCTCAACAGGATCTTGCTTCTCTTCAGTGATACAGATAGCAGCCAAGGAGGCAGGATGCTCCTGAAAATATTGCTTGATCATTTCTTGGATGGCTTCAGGGAGGACAGGACGACCACAATTGATGGGAACAAGAGGCAACTCTTCAGACTCAACTACCAAAGACTTTACAGGCACAACGTGCTGGAGCATACCCAACAAACTTTTGGTGGATTACACCACTGGCATTTTGTCTACCTTGGCAGGTTTGTCCAAGATAGCCAATTGCAACTGAGAAGAAACACAAGGGGAGTGATCACAGCTCTGACTAGTCAAAGCCACTGCAGGACAAGTACCAGGAAGCCAGGAGCAAGCAGCAGATTTGGCTTTAATTTTCATAATACCTTGTTTAGAAGTCAACAGATTTGAGACCAGAGAAACAATTTGGCTTACCAGAGCCTCAGTTGTGGTTAATGGGAATCCCAAACTGCCAGATCCAGGCAGTCTGGTCAACTGCTAACCACAACGCTGAGAGTTTATTCACCTCAGGAACATTGATTGTACAGCAGTAGGCAAGAAACTGAGGAAGGAAGATCAAGAGCAGAGTAGTACCCTGTTGGAAGGAGTACAACTTACAGTATACTTTGAGCTCCTCAATAGATACTCACAATTTTTTTAACAAAGGGTACAGAGATGCACTTTCAGTTAAAACACGTGGATTGAGCTCTACCGCAGATAACAACCATTCATGTGTATCCTCTGAAACCTTTGTCATCACCTGGTAAACTTGCAATTTATGACTAAGGCTAGAGCGGAATAGATTGATAAGGATGACAAAACTTCACGCAAAATTTCATCAGTGGGTGGAGCAGGAAAATAATTTGGACACCAAAATGACATGGCATGGCAGAAATAGGAAACAGAAGATCCAGTCTCAACAACTGCAACTGGAGAAGGAAACCAAAAATTAAAGAATTGTCCAAACTGAAAACTTAGAAAAGAACTGATGCAAATAAACATGGTGACACAGATATCTCAATGGAGCAGGAGAAAAGAAACACAAACTCATGACAAACTGCTTCCAAAAACTCACATGTCAAAGAGTTGAGTAACGTAACAAAATCACAGGATAATAAGAAACTGTATCCATGTGGTGGGGAATCACCCACCAAATCCAAATAGAGTTAATGACTAACCACCAACACAGTTTCAGATCCCATTTTGTGAAATTTCCAAACAAGATACTAGGGTTAAGTAAAATAATTAACCCCAATTAGAAAATCCCAAGATAAATAGCCTGCAAGAGAATCAGAGTGCCTTCAGCATAAAATTCAGGACACTTGGATAGCACATGAGTTTAAGCTTTGACAGGAGTAGGAACAGCTCCAAGATTGACAGGCATTGAATTAACATTTGGCAGTGGCAAGGACAAAGTACCAACGGCAGGCCCCCATCTTCCTGTAATAATTTGGCTAAAGATTAAATTGTGGGGGTATAGCGTAATAACTCAACTACAAGATGTATTTCAAGATTAAGGTTAGACCAGGGGATATATGATTTTTATTGAGTAAAATGTGGGAGGACTCAACTCTTAAGAGTTGAAACAGTGAAAATTATTCAATATATATCAAAACTTGACTAAGCAATACCGCCTGAATCCTGAGCTCCTATTTCTTCATCATTGTCAAGTATGTATCTAGTTGACACAAGTGACAAACTCCTACTAACCATGATTACTGAAAAGCCTCAACTACAGGATTCAAACCCTGAGACCCCGCAGGTTGCCAGCCTGCAGGACCGGCTGCCCGCAGATTTTTGGGCTCAAGCCAGAGCAGATCTTGACTTCAGAAATCCCTTTAAAACTGGATGAATTTAAATCAACTACATCAACAACTCCCACACTAAAGGTTTCTGTTAAAACAACCAATCAGCGGGCGGGCCCAGCCATAGAACCCAAAATAACTCGGGCCTCCATGGGAAAAGAAATAGAGAAACTTCCCAATAAATGCAGGCCATCCAGAAATAACCAACCCCACAAGGAAATTGGAGTATTCCTAATTCAAACCATCCAATGATTTAACTCCCGCAATGAATGCCACCAAAGACAGGAAAGATCAGGTAAACAGTACCACCTGGGCCAGAGAAGTTTGTAAAAGTTTTCCCATGACAGATGGGCATACTTATACCCTGGACTGCCAGGAAGATGCCCATTGCCATTCTTGCAATAAAGTGACATGAACTTTTGGTTCAACCAGGTTATTCCATATTTGATTTTAGTTCTATTTCATCTACAGTCTACCTCCCATGGTTCCACACTCCATACTCTACAACCCCAAGAAACCGCGGACCAACTGCCCAAGTTTTACCGTCCACCAGGAGCTCCCTAAAGCCCATTACATTTAACCAAGTACCCCCCAACCCTGCATATTTGGAGTTCACCCTAGAGGGAATCCTAATCTACGACCCTGAGGCTAGAACTAGAGAGACAGAGACCGTTTACATAGAAGGTACCAAAATCATCATACTTCCTCTGCTATTCTGCAACAAGTACAGCTACCTGCCCGCGTATTTGGTCCCAATGACTCTGCCTCTCACCCCACAGCCTGACCGCCTGCAAGAATCTGTTGCTGCCAATGAATCCACTTTGACTCATATATTTGGGGTGATGTACATCACCTTTACCAGCTTGATAGATTCTATGATACCCGCTCGCGGACCTTGGGCTCTCCTGGGCAAATGGTTATCTTATATTGTAAAGTTAGCTCCAATCTTGTGGTGGGCCCTTCCTGCTGGGCCTGCGGGCTGTCTGCCCCCAAGTTCTCAGGAACCCCCCACAGGCTGAATCCCTGACACTAGTCCAGGTTGCAAAGAACCCTGTAGTAACCAACTTCTGACAACCATACTGATTAACAAGTTCATATCTGGTGACCCTATAATTACGTCAATTTATCAACATCAACTTATAGGGGGATCAGATTTGACCGGCCAACTGGAGCAGCTGTAACCCATTTTTGGTCAACAGTTTGATTCAAATCTGTTAAATCAGTCAGGTTTGTTAAAGGTTTTTGGGCTTTCTGCGCTCTCCTACTTGACCAAATAATCCCTGGCATTATGGAACTTACTGTGACACCAAGCTCCTGTGCTGAGCTGGGTGCATGCCTCTGTGTGCAGATGATCTTGCCTGGCCTCCCTGCATCAGGACAGTCCCTGATTTGGGCAGCTGTCCCCCACCAGGGGTTGGGGAATTGCCAGGTTTGTATTCCCATCCAGCATATTCCCAGTGGAGGGGCAGGCTGTAGAGAGCCTTGGGGAAAAGATCTAGATCTCCCAATATTTTGTCAACCCAGCGGTTTTTGTGGCAGCTTCCCCAATCAGGGGAACCGTGGCAGATAGTTTAAACCCTGGTTTTCTGTTGACAGGTTGCAGATGCTGATATCTTTGCATTGGTTGTCAGGAAGATCTCTGCCCCCCCAGAGCCTTCAGGGGTCAGTGGCCTGCTGGAACTTGTTTCATGTGGGCTTTGAATCCAGATATTGGCATTTTCATGGTGTGGTCCTGAGAACGTTCCTATTTCTGCTGAGCAGATGCAGTGAAGTCCAAGGTTGAGTGTTTCAGGCATGTCTCGGGTTGGGGGTGGGTGCAAAGCTCCTTGGGTGCTGAGGGAGGCAGACGGTTCAGCAAGGACATGGATATTGTTGAAGACAGTGTATCTGGTAGGGATACCCTGACCTTATTTGTACTTTCTCTGGCCAATGTGGAGTGTCATATGCTGGGTTATTTTCTTTGGAGGGATTTTTCCTGCAAACTGTGTAGAACCTCTTTGTGCTACTGCTGTTGAGTATATTGTCAAGGATATGGATGTACAATTATTCTGGCTACTGCCAACTCACTTAACATCCAGTCATCATCTGATTTGGTACCTCCTAATATACAGTTTGACATACCAGAAATGGCAACCAAGAAATATCACATGACTGTCCAAGTATCCAGTGACTTGAACCCATCCTGCATATGACCAACCCCTAGGTTTGATCCAACTAAATCTCTGCCACAGCCAAGGCTATATAAGTCTAAAGTATTATCCAATAAAAGATACTTCTCTTCTTTCTCAATTCCATATTTGAAGCTTCCCCAAAAGGCACTCCTCATCAATATAACTCTGGAAAGTATAATAAACAGAATGAAGGGGAGATTAATTTGAGAATAGTAGATTATTTGATATGGATTTAGAGGATTATATAGTACCATGGGAAGCCACATAATGCCTATGTATGTCATGGGCTTGTCCAGATAATATCCCATTTAGGACTCAAAAGGATTGATCTCTGTATAAGATGGGCATTTGATAAGAGTGCCACCAACTTAATGATTGATTGGGGAATTACTTAGAAATCACTTCCCTGGAGGGAGTAATTGTAGATGTTGCAGCAACGCTAATCACGGGTTGGCGATATATATGGGATAAGGTTTATTAGCATCAGCACAGGTTATTGGAGCTTGATGCCGATATCGCAGTTGCGACTGATTGAAACCAATCAGGGACTGTGCCGGTATACCTATCTTTATAGGGGTTGTAGTTCAGTAAAGGGTTTAGGTCCACATGCTGTGGGGTTTAGTGTAATTTATCTGCTCAGTGCATGCATAGGGATCAAAGGTCATTTTGGGTGGGGATGCTGGCAGAGCCCTGTAAGCTGTAGATAGCTCTTTACAGTACTTGTTTGAAATATACCATTTATCTCACCTGCCATTTTAAGGGGAAGGGTTTAAAGGGCTGGAAAAGAGTCTGGGTTGAACTTTTTCCAGGATTTCTCAAAATATCTTCTTGCCGCTGACTGCACTGAGTGTCTATATTGTAGGAAGGTGGGTTCTACATCTGAAAAGGGTGGAGCGGCCTAGCTTCCATATATGAGTTGGTTTATCCAAGGGTACGTTTGCAGCAGTCAACTGTGTTGGTTTATCGTTGTTGAGAAGTATGAGCACTTGTATCTTGCTTTGGTTGCATCTTCATCGTTTATGGTTGATAAAGCGTTTGATTTTGAGGCAGATGTTTACAGAATTAACATTTGTTCATATAGTAGCATTTAATTTTGATTTTCCTAGCGAATCATGTGCTGTTTTGGAAGATTACATTTATTAAGGCGTTAATGGTTGGCAATAGTGATGGGTTCCTCGTCGATGGGCGGTATGGGGCCTTGCTTCTCCTTGGTGATTCTGCCCGTGATGGGGGTGTTGCAAGTGGAGCTTGCGTTGTCAAAGAAGTAGGCGGGATGGCCGATCTCGGCCAGATCGAGGCCAAGATTCTCTGACTCGCTGCTGGCGCGGATCTGCAGGCCCGGGATGCGGTTCATGACAAACAGGATCGCAAATGTCCCCAGGCTCGACCAAGCCGCTCCCGCGCAGCAGTCGGCTAGCTGGTAGGGAACCTGCATCCAGTTGCCATCCAGCCATCCCCCGGCAATGCTGACATTTGGGTCCAGACCTGCTATTGCCTTGCGGGCAAAGATCCCCGTCAGCAAACTCCCCACCAGCCCCCCCACGCCGTGGATGGCAAACACATCCACCGCATCGTCAAACCGCATCACTGTCTTGAGGCGCACTGCAGCCGCACAGGAGACGGAGCCCACCATCCCAAACATCACACTCGAAGGGATATCCACAAACCCTGCCGCAGGGGTAATCGCCACCAACCCCGCCACCGCCCCACTGCAGAAGGCAAAGGCAGAGTACTTGCGATCTACAAGGTAATATTCAATCACCATCCATGTCAGCCCTCCCGCCGACGCAGCCACGTTGGTATTGACGCAGGCAACCACTGCCCTGACGTTGGCTGCCAACGCCGAGCCACCATTGAAGCCGAACCACCCAAACCAAAGCAGGGCTGTTCCCAAAAGAACATTGGACATGTTGTGGGGCTTGAACTCCTCAGTCCCGTGGCCTTCGCGACGCCCCACCATGAACGAAAACACAAGCGCAGCAAACCCAGAAGTGATATGCACCGGCGTCCCCCCGGCAAAGTCCAGCCCTCCCAGCTTCGCACTCCACCCATTCGGAGACCACGTCCAGCATGCAACAAAGTTATACACCAGCACGCTCCAAAGGAGAATAAACACCGCCGACGGCAGCATTCGCGTACGCTCCGCTGCTGCCCCAATGGCCAAGGCAGGGGTAATCGCAGCAAACATCCCCTGATAGATCATAAACAGCACATCAGGAATATCCGCCGACCCGACACTTGGCTGATCCAACACCTGCATCAGAAACGCATTCCTAAAGTTTCCGATAAAGGCACCCCCCGTCTTGCTAAACGCCAGGCTGTACCCCATCACGAACCACTCCACGCTGACAATCGCCACTGACAGGCAGCACAGCATTATCAGCGAGAGGGCATTCTTGGTCTGCGCCATACCGCTGTAAAAGTACCCCAACCCAGGGATCATCAGAAACACCAGCGACGTCGCTGTAAGCATCCAGGCGATATTCCCTTCCTTGTAACTTTGCATCCCCAACTTGGACCTGCTTAGCTCTTTAAATATCACTGCTGCTCCTCATGTGACAAAGGATCCCTGATTTTGATTGGCCACACCTTATCTCCACAATATATGCACATCCCCTAATAAATTGTAGTCTAAATATAGCCACCCGTTCCAACAAGAAACACTCCAGGCTAGCCGAAAAGATATCTTATCTTTCGATGCAAGTTACCATGGATCCCGTGACAGATCCAATACGCTCTACCCGAGCCTATCTAATGCACCTCCCCTGAAACTGCCACCGCCTCTATGGCCGGGCTCGGATGATTTAGCATGTGCGTATCACATGCACCAACCATGATATGTCAAATGATCTCAAATCCACTAAACCTATACATTTATTTCACATGATCCAAAAACTTATCAACCAATCAAATCACCGATATACCGGTTCTTTCAACCCCTATCTTTGACGGACTAACCCCAAGCCAAGATAAATCTTAGCCAATACTACAAATAGATCCAACTTTAGCTGTCGTGGGGATAAGGCCTCAATAAAGGTTAACAGGTAACCGAGGATAGGTTTATTCCGATGCATCAGTTTCAACCCTTTTGAGAATGCTGGCAGGGTTCCAAGGATACTTTCATATAATCTATACATGGCTTTACATAAATTACACATGATAATCAATCAATCTAGATCCATGCTTGGGATATATCTTATATCCAACGGTAGATGTGATCTAAATCAAACCAAGTAGATAAAAGAAGGGTCCTAAAACCAGGATCGATGAAGCTTAACGCTGGACTTGTTTGAAATATCCTCTCGATAAACCATCGCTTGGTTTGTTTAGCAACAGTGGGATGAATAGAGTAACTTGAGTTATTGGGTGTAGAGCACTTACTCTCCAGGGATCAATACTTTCTTAGATAGGTTCTGGAATCCAAGTGGTTGTGGAAAAGGGGAAGGATATCAAGGTGAATCTATATGGAGATCTGGTTTAAAGTACCCCACAGACTGAAAGAATCACTAGAGATGGCCAGAGAAGAGAACCTCAAGCATAGAATTCTGGTCATCAACCATCCATTTTGTAGTTAGATCCAACACCAATCAGCAGCAGTCCAGGCAAAGGGCAGGCGTTGAAAATACAGAAAAGGATGGTTTATTTCACGCAGGTTAGAGATTCTAAATAAAGCGCAGATCTAAAAGTCAACCTTGAAGATGTATACATTCATCAATCCAGGCATCCCCATACCCTCCTTTAGCTCATCACTTCACCATGAACTGATCAATGTTGATTGATGCTGGCAAACGAGAGGTTCCTTCTCTCATCATCATCATTGGCACCCCAATATCTACCAGAATGTATATTATCCTACATGCCAATAATATTGTAAACCCTTCAGCTGAATTTCAACCTTGGCAGATTTCAAGTCCAAATCAACCAACTTTTCCACCCCAATCAATTTGTAAACCAACCCTTTGAAGTTTGTCCCACTCAGATCCTGAAAAATAGAAGATATTGGGAAGGGTTGGCTACCCCCACAAGCTCCAGATGATCCAAACAACCCTGCCTCCAAGTCCACCCTAAATATATCATAGATGCCCTGGGTGGAGTAGGTATAGATTCAGTTCACCTAGATCCTTCCCCCTTGGACCTCTATCTCTTACACCACCAAACAAGATTTATCACCCCTAGTTGAGCCCAAGCTGAAAAGATGCTTCAAAGAGATCTACTGTGTCAGGATACCAGGAGTACCGTGATACTCCAGCGGGTGATGGGGGAGTCAAAGCAGGTACTGGCATGGACCACCAGATGATGGGACCTAACTTTACCAGGTAGGATAGGGCCTGCCCAGCCACAGCCCAGGACTTGACCGCTGGCAAGGCAGAATCAATCAATCCTGTGAGTGCCAGTTTTAGCACTCCCAGGAATTGACTACTCTGGCCAGCAGCGTCAGATGGGGGTGGGGTTGAGATGGTCAGTTTGGGCGTTGGGGGTGGTTTCATTGGGACCAAGTAGGCAGCAGGATTGTTGTATTTCCTGTTGGAGATCAAGGGCATATAGTTATTTCTCTGCCAGCACGGACAATTTGGTAGGGTTCCTTGGCAGCGTTTGGGCGGGTGTACCACTGCAAGTCTTCTAAGGCCCAAGGTTTGTGATCAGGATTTGGGGATAATCAGTGAAATGCAAGGGCCAAATGGAGCGTTGGGTGTGCAGTAGTAATTGAAGGCTTCAGTTTTGTCAACTGAAGTCTGGCTATCTATTACTAAGGATGGGTGCTGGTGCTTTGGCAAATGCAAATGGAAGAGTATCAAAAACAGGTATGGAAACAAATTGGTGAACCAAAGGTTCATAGCAACTTTATTGGTAAGGATGCTGATACAGAATTTCTATGGTGCTTCTGAATCTAATACTTACTCACATGCAAGGGCCTCTGGGCATTTTTCTGGTGCTATCTGGGGGGTCAGGATGGGCATCTCAGGTTCTGCTATTTGCTTGGCTGCTTCATGGTTATTTTTGGGGGTTTTAGGAACAGTTGTTTGGCTTTTTGGTGGCCCATATTGGCTTGGCTGGTCATTGGTTCTGGCAGGTTTGGCTTCTGGAGTCATGAGATTTCCCCCAATTTGATCACCATTCTTGAACTGGCTTGACAGGCATTCTTGAGGGGGAGGAACTTAGTTAAAAAAGATTCCTAATTGGGAACCTCAAATTACTAAATTGAGAGATGACTTAAACTGGGGACAATAGGCAGCTTAAAATTATCCTGCCCAGGACCAGCCAAACCCACCAAGGCTTTAGTGTAGCTTTTGGGGCCCAGAATGGGCCCCACAGCTGCCATCAGGGCAGGAATGGTTCCTGCACTTGGATTTTTGATTTTTGAAGCAAATCCAGGTGCAGGCAAATCCCCCATGCCCGCTTGCTCCGCCTGGCGGCTAGGGGCAGTTTGATTCCCGCCCAGGGCTTCAAAATTGTTACTTTTGTAACATGCTGTAAAGATTTTCTGGCCAGGGAGTTGGATAGCTTAAATTACCAAGCAGCTCATATTTGTTGATGAGACCAACCATAATGTCTCTAATCAGTCTTGATAGCTGGCATGTTGATTGTGAATTGAACTAAGCACCCAATCAAAGCGCCACAACCCCAGCAACAGGGATTATTGATGCCAACAAAGCTAGGATCAAGACCCAGCACAAGGTATCCCAAGCACCAAGCTTGAAATCAACCTGATTTTCTGCCTCCTAGCTGACTAAATTCAACCTGGTTTGGACAGATCCAAACCTGCCAGTGTAGCTCCTGATGAAAACCTCTGCTTCAAACTTTCTAAGCCTACCAAGGTCAAGCAACTAGCAGAACACTTGGAATGGCAAGAGGTACTTGTAGTTTGAAAACTACATATAGAAGTTTCTAGTGATCTGTTCAGGATCCACAATCACCCCACTAACTTAGGTCACCCTTGCGTTGGGCGAGGTACATCAGACATGCCACCTACTATCAAAAGTTAATCCTCTAACTGCCAGTGCAAGGGTGTTACTACATCCATCAGGAACGCTCCAGAAGACATTGCTAACTGCTGCTATATACATAATAGTATCCCAATGAAAAAAGGCTGCTTGCAAGCATCTGGGATAAAGCCTGATCCCTTTCTCCACCAGTATAGGGATAGATAAAGGTGCCAGGAGCTGGATGTACTGGTATTCTGGATATTGCCAACACACTTAACATCCAGTCATTGCCCAGTTTAGTGCCAATTCAATATTCAGTTCATCATGCCGGAAATTGCAACAAACCAATACCACATAACTGGTTCAGGTATCCAGCAACTTTAAATAATCCACACATGACCTCCCTTATCTTTGATCTGGCTTAAGTCCTCACCTGTCATGACATAGGCTATGGTGTTTGATAATAGCTTAACTCAGATTATGATGTGATATAACTTACTCTAAACTAGGTGCTTTTTAAAGACTGTCCTAGTATGCAGTAATGTGTATATAGTGTAAAATCAATCTTTTATTAATATAAACAAGGGAAGAGTTATATAGGGATTAGGAAATCAATTATTAGCCACTGATACTCTGATCATGCTTCAATATTGGATCATATTGGCATTCAACCCATCATTCACTATAATTGTTTGATGGGCTAAATAACCCTCTGAGGTTTATACCCCATTAATCCACTGAACTGGTCATACATCTGTGCAACAGGTCTATTCAGAACCTCAAACTAGAGCCTAATTAATGCCAGGTACCATTAGCATCAGTAATGGCTAGTTTACACTGACCACCTTATGGCATTCCCCTCCACTAAACTAGACATTACAGCGGTGTAGCTTTCTCTCTTATTATGGTTAACCGTCCAAAACAAGTAAGAAAGCCAGTAGTACAGTATACTGATCAGCCACAACGGAGAGTAACAGTCAACCGTGTTAGCTCTAAAAAGTTGAGCCCCAGGGAACAACCATGTCTGTCACCCATCTTTGAACCCAAAGAATGAGAGGGCTTTGACAAATTATTAGGGGACAAAGTTGATGCTGCCTTACAAAGTTCTGCTAGTGGTAGTGCATACCAGCCAAGCACGCCATCAAATACCCGCATGTGTGCATCCACCATGACTCCAAGAAGGACACCAAAGCTGTCTCCATATCCTAATCAGGCAACACACTCTAGTCCCAGTTCTCTAACCATACAACTATAAACCCTGAATATAAAGGATGTCTCTCATGCTGCTGCTACAATCCAATAAGACCAGTACAGGCAGTACATGGATGTGGACCTGCATGTTTTCTGGGATTCAATCCCAGGGCTGCAGTTGTGTGGTTCTTTTGCAATGTGGTCTGTATTAATAATTGCTCTGGAGCATTTCCACTTGATCTCCACACAGAAACTTGAATTTGGGAACAAATTTCACTGACATGTACCAATACCTAAACCAATGGCCTACTCAGAGATCCAGCTTAGAAGTTCAGTTTCAATGCATTTCCCTGTTGTCCTATCAAAAGTCTTGTGTGATAGAGCTATTGAATGTCATCTTTGTTGCTATGATGAATCCTAAATCAGCCCCCGGACCATTACCTCTATGGCATGTTCAGACAGTCACAAGTATTGTCTTTGCAGAGCCATGGATGCTACATGGGACCTGCTAAGCTATGAAGATGCAGGAAGACAACAATCAATAATGCTAGTTGAGATCCTTGCCCTGTGTGGTTCAAAGTTTGTATACCACCAATGTCTTCACCATATGCCTGAGTACCTTGAATAGTTGCTCAATATGATGTACTCTGAGGGCGGCAAAAACAAAGAAGAGTATGCACAGCGGGAAAGCCAGCTTTGGGAATGTATCCTCCTAGGAATTGCATTCCCATATTCAGTAGTAATAAATTGCGTCAGGTTCCTGCCAGTTGATCCATCCCCCTTCCTTCTGTATGGCTTCCTGTGGTTTCCTTTTCTGTGGCTTATATATTCTGCATCTGCACAAATCCTTCTTCAATTACGTCTAGCATGAGAAGAACTTGCACCTTAATAAAGTGTTGCAACATAATTATTTTCCCCCCCTTTTTCCCCTTTCACTTGTTATCTTAATTCTTGTTGCAAATAGGGTAACAACTCATGGATTATTTCATTAGACTTTTATTTTTTCCAAGTTATTACCCATAAGGAGAATTATTCTTGACCACTAGGAGCCTTGCACATATATTGGGCATGGACTCAAGTGATCAACTGACTAGTTCCCGGTCCTTTAGAGTGTAGCTGTCTACTCTCACTTTCTGGAAAACTTTAACCAGGCCTTGCCATGATGAGGCAAGCTTGCTTTTGCAACTGTACCCTCAGTTACTGTAGAAGTATACCATGCTTCCTATCTCATGCTCAGGAAAAGCAGGGCAAGTCTTTATTACATAGTCCATGTCTTTTTCCTTAGTAGCCAGATTGGTAGAGTAAGCTTTCAACTGTAGTTATATAAGGGTCTGAGCTATTCTCTTCAAATATTAATCAGATGAAAGAGAATCACTATAACTAGCTAGGTTATACAGATGAGGTGGAAGACTAGACTGTCTTTCATAAAGAAGCTGGAAGGGACTTTTCCCAGTGGCCCTGTGAAATCCAATATTGTACGCAAAAGTAGCTGCCAGAAGATACATGTCCCATTCCATTTCATGCTACCAACTTAGCTTCCTTAGAATATTAAATAGACTCCTGCTAGTTCTCTCTACCATTCCATTTTTCTGAGGATGATATAAAGTTAAAAGGGTACCGTAAATGCCCATTAGCTTGTTCAATTGTGGCATCATATAACTTGTGAAGCTGGAGCTGTTATCTGTTAACATTGTCTGAGGGTAGTCATGCTTGTAGAGAATATTCTCAAGTATAAACTTGGCTGTGGTTAGAGCGAACTGGTTTGGAATAGCCTTAGTCTCAACACATTTAGTCAGTTGGTCCATGGCCACTATCACAAATTTAGTCTTGTTTGTTGTGATGGGCAATGGTCCAACTACATCAATCACAACTGTTTGGAGTGCAAAACCAGATCAGATCAATTGATGCTGATATGCAAGTCTTTGGGTTGCTCTATATCAAAATTGTGACACACAGCCAAAGTATCTTCTACATCAGAATGTATTTTTTCTCAGTAACAATGTTGTTTTAGAAGATTAAGAGTCTTCTGGATACCACCATGGCCTACAGTGCAATGCGCTGATTAAACTGCATCAGTACATAAGGATAGTTGGATGTAGGGGAATCATTTTTCTTTATGCAGCTTGAAAAGCTGATTATCCTTAACGTGAGTATCCATCACAAGAGTTTTAAGAACTTTTTGAATCTTGAGTGGCTCCTCCCCCCATTTAGAAGGCTTCAGAATCAACTTATTGTAAAGATTGTCTGCTGCTTATGAAGCCAAGGTTATGGTTGGAAGGCAGGAGAGGCAATCCACGTTCTGATGCATAGCGTCAGCGCAATGGATTATCTTGAAGTTGTAAGCTTGCAGCTTGATAGCTCATTGTGCCAGCTGTCCTTCAGGGTCCTTGAGTGTCTTCAGCCATTTTAGTGAGGCATGATTGGTCACCAATGTAAAGTGCACTCTGTGAAAGTATACCATGAATTGCTGATAAGCATAGATGACTGACAGACATTCCCTTTCTGTAACCATATAATTGCGTTCATAGCTATTAAGTGTAAGGGAGCAGTATTCCACAGGGTGATCCTGATTGTTGTCATCTAGATGAGAAAGAATAGTACTAATCGCTGTTAGGCTGGCGTCTTTATTTAAAATGAAATGACACTCAAAATTTGGATACAAGAGTACTGGCTCCAATACCAGAGAGGCTTTATATCATCAAAGGCTTTGTGGCAGCCTGGTGTCCATGAAAGTTCTACTTTATTCTTGAGTAAGTGGAAAAGTGGTCCTCCTAGGCCTTAAAAGTTTAGAATAAATCTTCTCTACTAGCCAATCATTCCTAAAAACACCTGAACATCCCTCTTACTGGTGGAGTTTTGCATGTGTGTGATGACTTTAATCTTAGCAGGGACAGGCTGTAAACCATCTTTGCTGATGATATACCCAAGGAATTCCAGATGTTCCTTAAAGAAGTTACACTTTCTTGGCTTCAGTTTGGGATTGGCTGCAATGAGTTGCTTAAACACAGCTTCCAAATGTTTCAAGTACTGACCAAAAGTACAGGAGAAGACATTGATGTTGTCAAGGTAGACCAGTACACAAGGTAAATTAAGATCTCCCATTACAGTGTTCATGGCTTGTTGAAATGTTGCTGGGGCATTTGCTAACCCTTGCGGCATCCTAGTAGATTGAAAAAGGCCTTACTCTGTTATGATGGCACACTTTTCCTGGTCTGCAGCTGGAAGGTCAATCCGCCAGTACCCACTGATCAGGTCCATAGCGCTAAAATATTTTGCACCCCCAGCTTATCCAGTGTATCATCAATACACGGCAAGGGGTATGAATCCTTCTTTGTGACAGAATTCAACTTACAGTAGTCTATCACCACACAACTTTTGCCATCCTTTTTTTGACAATTGACAGAGACAAGGACCATGGGCTTTTACTATAAACCAAAAGGCTGACTGATAGCAGTTTTTGTAGCTCCTCATTGACAATGGTTTGGTTAGCCAAGCTGCATCTTATAGGCCATGAGCATAATAGAGAAGCTCCTTGCATATCCAGCATGTTTTCAACTCCTAGAGCCTTGCCTAGTTGTGATTGTGCTCAGCAAAAACATTCATATACTTCTCAAAGAGGCGTAAGGCTTGATCCTTCTGGTCTTCTGTTAGTCCATTGAGGTATTTGTGTGGAATTAGCAACATAACACTAGGCTGGTTGCAGGGTAGCACAAACTCACTAAATTCTCCAAAAGAAATGGCATCCATTAGACTCAAATTTTCCTCTAACTTCATGTATCCCAGAAGCTGGTATTTCTTCAACTTTAGTGCCTTATCCAAAAAATTATCCAGGAGCACCAGGATTTCTTCCAAAGAAGGCATAACAATACCTGGTAGGATCTAAGGCTCTAACTGCAAATAATTATGAAGTCCAGCAACTTCACTGTGCAAACTTTTGGGAAGCTGAGACACAGGCCTGCATTGTGTATCACTTGGGACCTGCTTGGTATAGAAAACTCACTAGCAAAATACAAGGGGATCCCCTTATACTCCTTTGTAGCCAGAGGCAAGGTCTTTATCTTGTGATGCTGCAAGGTGTAGTGTTGGGAATTTTGACCAAGCAATGATGCCAATTATGATGGAGCTCACGGATTGGGATTGCTATAACCAAATCCATAAATTAGTATTACAAAATACATGATGCCAATTATGATGGAGCTCACGGATTGGGATTGCTATAACCAAATCCATAAATTAGTATTACAAAATACATGATGCTAATTATGACAGAGCTTGCAGATATGAATTGCAGATACCAAATAACATAAATTGGTAGTATAAATCATATGCATATCAGATCAGGAGTAGCCTGCTGATCTGGACCTTAAATTAGCCAATGATAAGCGCCGTCATGGCATTTAAGTGACACATGATTTGCCGCCACACCACTTTAAAAATACACAAGCACCACCTGGCTTTGGGTTAGGCGCCAAAGCGCCAAACTACTTTTACGTCAAGCGCCAACTGAAAATTATTGCAAGTGCTGAGGCTGTCATGAATGACATTTCAATACTTATATTGAAAACTCAAGAGTCAAACACCAGCCCCCTGAGGGCAGATCAACCCCCCAGGACAGTTTAGGACCTGCCTACCCTTTGGTAGCACCGGTTTGGCAACAATCTGGCATCTATTTAGGGAATCCTTATTATTAAGCCGGCAGGTTGTGGGGCAGCTTAACAATTCAGGTCTGTGACTCAAAGACCCATATCTGCGCAGGAAATGTGACTTTCCTAAAGGAGGTAGGGGAAGGGCCTACTACTAGCCCTGCCAGCAAACTGCTGCCAGTCTCCAGCCCAGAAGAAGTATTGCAATTGGCCAGCCCAGGTGACATGGTGAACAACAGCGGCAAAACAAAGAATTGCTACTCCTGTTCTCTAGAATCAGTCCAACCAAGACCCGCCAACCCAGTGCCACTGAGGGACCAGACCTACGCAGAAGCTGTGGCTTGGACAAGACCCACTATTATTCCTGCCAATAAGCACCAACTGTTGTCAGTCTCCAGTCCTAAAGAGGGAACACAATTAGCCTGCCCAGGTGACATGATGGACCACAGCGGCAAAATTAAGCATTGCCACTTCTGTTTGCCAGAGTGTACCCAACCAGAACCTGATGCTCCCCAGACCCTGATCCCAGACCTATGCCCTGCCAGAAAATTACCCATGGACCTGAAGCCCGCAAAAAGCAAAGAAGTGAACCCCTATGGTATAAAAGGCCTGGCGGTATGGTGATGACCATATTGTCATTTTTGATAATAAAGTTTATGAACCTTTGGTTTGAAAAAATTCTACCCTATCTAGTATTAGTGATCTTCCATCTTAATTCCGGCCAAGTGGACAACCAGGTTGCCGCCCCCTCCTGAGACCAACCTGCCAAACCACCCCAGACATTATACCGTTTCCAGAGCCCCCTTTGGACCTGTGCACTTTACTGAATACCCACCCAACCCGGCCTATTCAGAGTAAGGCTTGGAAACCATCCTCATTGCCAACCTGTTGGCAAGGACTAGAAGTACCAAATACATAGGGCGTGAAGGAAAGAGGATCAAGATACTGCCCTTATTGTTCAAGAACAAGTACAACTACCTACCAGCGTACTTTGTTCCCATGACTCTGCCATTAACCCCAAGACCAGACTGCCCACTGGAACCTACTGCCGCAGCCAAGACCACCTCTACCCAACTGTTTGGAGTACTCTACATTACTTTGACAGGATTGGTGGATTCCATGGTCCCCAACTCCGCCCCTGGTCCTTGCTTGGACAATCTGTATCTTACATTATCAAGTTATCACCCATTCTATGGTGGGCCTTACCCACCGGCTTGGCCGCGCCTTATCCTGAGCCGCCTAATGCCTCTACCTATGACTGGCTTCCTGACAGAGGCGCTAGGTTTGATTCCCCAATATCTCAAATTCCTTTATGTATCATATTAATAAGCACTATGCCTGGAGTATGCCAGAGAAGTAGGAAGTGATAATGAAGTACTAAACTATTCCATGCCAGCAAGGATCACCTGTACTGGGTGAATATGAAGATATTCTATTGGTTGACGTGCAATAAGCGCCAAACCTAGATTAATAATTACCCAAATTAGGGGCGTGTTAGAATGTCCTAGAAGACATTGCTAGCAGCCCAGAGATTTTTTCTTGCAGAAGGTATAAGAAAAATGAATCACTCACAATAAAAGTAAGATTTTTATCTTGACTTGTCTGGAATATATCTTTAATCTGGTTGACCTTTATCCTAATCCTTAAGTGCTTCTGCACAATCAGAAGCTATTACCAGACAGTAATCATGATTTGATTCAATCCTGGCTCTTCTGATACAATACTACTCATATCCTCACATATGACTGTATCCAAGCAAATGTCCTGTTCCCTATAATCTCAAATAACTGTAGCGCTGTAATGAAAAAAGCGCAATATGTAGACTACAGGCATGTCTCCATTGGTGTACTCCATATTGATATAATGTATCTTCTTGGTGAGAAAATCAGTTGGTCTGTCACCATGGTAGAACATAGGCACAGAATGGCCCAAAATACTGAAAGTACTATCTTGGTGGTTGATGATAGTTCCTTATTTAGCCATGAAGCTTGTACCAATCAAAATGTCATAGCTTTCATTGTGCAACACTATTGCTGGTGCTGTTACTACAGGCTTACCAAAACGCAATGGTAAAGAGGAATAGGCATCAAAAGCCTTTGTTCTGTCAGGACTGGCTGTACTAAATTCCTCATTGTAGTCCAGGTCAGGCGCAAGCTTTAACTTCTTTACTAATCTAGTCAACACAATGTTTCTGGGAGCTCTGGAATCCAGGATTGCTCTTACCTTGAGCTTATGAACTATAAGCTCAATATAAGTGCAGTTGTGTCTTTCTCTTTAATTGGGAGATATGATCTTGGTAACCTTATGAACGTCTAAACCTTTAAACTGAGGAAGATATGACTCCAATAAAGTCATTAATTCAGGCTTTAGAGTTTTTAAAGTATCCAAGTTTGTGGAGACTTGCACCAACCTCAATAGTTAAGACAACTTCTTAACACTGTCACCATCATGAGTGACTTTTGTGTATGGCAGAGAAAGTTGCTTGGCATAGGGTATAGAGACAGTATCAACAGCCTCTTGGGAAGGTAGACTTTCTGTGCGGATAGCGTGCTTTCTAGTGACTGCATTGACGGCTAATACCCAATGTAAAATGTCTTCATTTATTTCTTCCTTATCAGGAAAGTATCTTTCAGGACTGGCTTCTTGATCCAGTAAGGAAACTTCCTGGTCTGGGATGTCAGGGTCTGGATTGATAGTTGGAGAGGGGTGATTACTTCTGGCAGTTAGGGGTTTCTCCTCAACCTGACTGCTTAGCAGTTTTTTTGGCTCTTCACTATCTTTTTATTAACACCTCTTCTTCTTCTGTATGCTCATCATCTTTGCTTTCTTTGTGGCCCAAGTGGCGCACATTGGCCTTTGGTTGCTTGCAATCACAAGAGAGGTGCCCTAATTGTCCACAATTGTAGCAAATTCAATTATTGGAAGGGTTATTATTGGTTGAGGGCATAGACCTGTATGCTGGTTTCTTCAAAGGATCTTTCTCCAAGCTCTTTCCCTTGGATTCACTTGCAGAAAAGGAGGTGGGCTTCTTATAATCTAGGACAGTAATCTCAAATTACTCCTTGAATGACCCCAAGTGGTGCATTAACTCTGGAACTGTCCAAGCACCATAAATACAAGACTTGAGTGCAATAGATAAATTGTGTTTAGGATGCACATAATTGAGAAGAGCTCCTTTCACATTCACAAAGTTGGCGGCTCCCATAGAGACCAGAGTCTTGCCTCCAGGTAGAAACGTTCTAAAAACTCCATGAGAGTTTCACTTTTTTTATCTTCCCTTCTGTGAATTCCATCTTGAAACAGAAAAGGGCTTCTTCACTACCAAATTTAGCAATTTAGGCTCTGGACGCATTCTCATAGGTCCATTTTGTTCTGGCAGTCTTGGCATGATTACTGTTTGTGTTTTTAAATCCAAATAGTTAAAGATAGCTGCATTCTTCATGGCATCATCTGCGCCATATATTGAGTTGTTTTATAAGCAAAGGAACATATAAACGTTTGACTTCTTATCAAACTTGGGAAATTTTTGGGTTTAAAGTTCTGGATCACAGAAGAAGTACTATAGTTGTAACTTCTTTTTGGAGGAGGGGAAGTATTCCTTAAGTTTGAGGCACGGAATTGTGCCTCAGATGCCGCGTCTCTAGGGTTATTGTTAGTCTGAGATGTTGAAGCCACAACCCCAGGTAAGGGAGTCTCACTAATGTCCAGTACTTGTCCGCCACGTAGACCTTACACATGGTACAGCCTATGTTGTCCTTATTGCTTTCATAACTATGAAAGGAGCGGCAGTCTTCAGACAGCGCCTGGCTGTTGAAAGAGATAACACTTGGTCTTCTTCTGATAGTGACTTGTGGTTCTGGCTCCAACCCTGTCTGGCGTGGGTACAAAAAGAGAAGTTGCTCCACTTGCCCTTGTAACAGCTGTATATCACTGCATTGTGATTGTACCTCTTGGGCAAGTTCCTTAATTGTTTGATTGGCAGTGTGTATTTTGTCTTCAAGCTTCTATATACAAGAGTCCTGCCCGTCAAATAACACACTATTTTTTTCCTGTGCAGCCTGCTGGCTGTTTCCTAGTCTTTCAAGGTTATTGTGATTCTCTTCTTTTAGGTTGTGGTTATGATCAATACGCTTTATGAGATTAGGTAGTTCCATATAGAAATAGCTACAGTTGGCAAGGGATTGTCAAAGACCCTTATCAATCTCACTAACGTGCTTGGATAGTTCATCTGTGTCCTGCTGGACTATGGCAGTAGCCTCCTTGTTAGGCTCCAAAAAAGAACCATCCTTGATCATCCTCATGGCACAACAGAGCAACTCAACCTCATTGCAAAGATAAGAAAAGGTAGCCTCTGCTCCTTTGACATGATGTGTTACCGTACAGAGCCAGTTGTTGTTGACCCCTTTATGTTCTAGCATTGTGCCAAGCAATGTGGCAACATAGTTGGTCAGGCATTCCTCAAGCTGTGCAGACCAAGTAGAAGTATAGTTCTGGTGACATCTAGGCTATTAATTTGGTGGCTGATGTTGGACATAGAACCTGCAGGCTCATTGTAAAGACGTCAAATAAATGGCTGTTGATTATTAATCAAGTTCCCTTGATGCAATATGAGGGAGAGTTGATATCCCAGATTAATGTGTTTGTGGTAGACTTTAGGATGAGAAAAACTATGCAAGTAATCCTTTTCTTGTTCATTGTCTTCATCTGTAAGCAGAGCTGATTGGGAGTAATCCCTGTGAAGTTTCTAAATTTCTCTTTGGCTATTGTACCATATGATGGTAGTACTGCCAACTTCTCATGTGCTTCCCCATTCTGGTAAGCACCACAGTCCATGATTCCTTTAGCCTGCTTCAATTGTTGCTGGGTAGGCTCTGCATTCCCATCCACTTTGAGTGGCACTGGAGCGTCCAGGTGTAAGGCCAATTGCTCCTCTATTTGACAGGGTGCTGCATGTCAGCCATAAATTGACCAAAGGCAACAAATTTACTAGGGAGACCATCCCTTGTACATTAGTTTTAAAAGCTATGGCAACAACCAAAATTACCTCAGATTAAAACAAAATGATTTCAGATTTGAAAAAATCCAAGTTGCACAAGATTCAGGATTCAAATAATTTAAATATTTTGGTTAATAAATGAACCATCAAACAATAAGCAAAATTCTATTTGCATATTATATAAAATTAAATCAAAAATCAAGCAACGTAGTTTAAACCACAAACAAAATGAACTGACGCAACAAGTGAGATGGATGGATGCTATTCTGGAGTATATTATAATCCAATCAGGATTCATATGGTGCACCAACAGAAGGACTAAAATGAAACAAAATTTGAGCAATCTAGAAGAAATATTCCACAAACAAAAAGAAATGAAGTCACACAAGATGTGTAGTATGAGTAGCCTAAAATAGAAGTATAACAGTTTTACAGCCAATCAACAGCTATCCAATTTAGGGACAGAGGCATTTTTATTCATTTTTATGGATCCTGATTTGTATGAAATGATTTTGAGAACCTTCCAAATATGGAATGGTGATACAATAGAAATAAAACATAAAATTTTAAACTTCTAAAATTAGTGATTTTATCCTAGGTTTTTTACAATGGTTTTCAATAAAAACAACATTTTCAACGGCACCAGCAGCCAAGCCAGCTTTAATGGAGGCAAGGCTCAGAACGTGGAGGCACCTGTTTACACCTAAGCCTCTGAGGCAGGTAACAAGGAAGCTGACCTGTACCTGATCCCTGACCCATATAGCTTTGACTTGTTCAGTAGTCACATAGTGTCTAGCTCTGCACCTGCTCCTGTACCCACCCCTGCACAAGCTGCCCACCAACCAATCAATCAGGATGGCAACCTTGATTTGGAACAACTTCCTGCCACCAGCCAACCTGCCCCCCTACAGCCAATCAGGCTTCAGCTTCCCTGGCCCAGCGCCCCAAGAGACAAATCATCACTGCCCAAATTCTTCAGGAAATTGTGGCACTGAATCTACAGGGTCTTTCCTGGGAACAGATTGCCGCCCAATTACAACTTACCCAAGCTACTGTCATGTGGGAATTCAACAACCTGATGAACAGGGGGAATCTGATTGGGACAGCCAATAAGCCCAAGAAGGCCCCAGAGTCCCATAACAAGGCCTACCCAATCATGCTTGACCTCCTCCAGCAGGATCCCAAACTTCCCTTGACCCAGGTCCAGAAGCAAAATGCGCACCATAGCATTTGGGTGTCTGAGTGCATGGTGCAGCTCTAGATGTATGAGAAGGTGGCGTCAATCTATGTGCTGACCAATATTGCAGGCAACCAATGGGATGGCGCTGAGGATTCCCCATATGATCAGGCCATTGAATCCATCCTGGTCTAATGCCTGACAAGTTTATCATATGACATCATGTTCATCTCCTATTACACATTGTCCATTGTTTTGTCAATTTTGGTGAGCAAGGAAAAGCCACCGCCAAGAATAGAAGGAAGAAGGTCAATAAGTGGATGTTTATTGGTGCATTTCTGGCTGTTTCAGCCAAGGGTCTTGTCTACTATTGGAAACCCCCAGATTTCACTAATGGCTATAGTACAGCCACATCTTTTGTAGATTACTTGACTCCTGAATGGCTCAAATTCCAAGCACCAGGTTTTCTTGAGCCACCAGATGGAGGATAGCTCCACTGCCCTTGATGCCATCCAGGAACGCGGGCACCAGGCCTCAGTATACCCTGCCAGCCATGCAGACATCCATCCAGGTGATGCTGTGTTCTTCAACATTAGAGACACAGTATTGGAGCGCCGCCCTCAGGCTTTTAATGATCTTTATCTTGGGGTCCTTGACCACAAGTCTCTCTTTGTTTGTCATATGGTGACAGACTTGCTTGCCCAAATTGTCTTCCATGTGAATATGGGGAACCAATCACAGAAGGATAAGCACCTCCCAACTTGTGCCACAGCCACCTATCAGCCAATCACAGCAATGACCAATGAGGAGTACAATGAGAGGTACATGGCGGCCATCACAGTCAATCCTCCTGCCTCCACCCCCGCCACTTGCAGCTCCACCCACCCAATCACAGATCCCCAGGCAAGCACCAGCTCTACGCCTTCCTTTCCACACTATTCCATCTACTAGGCATCTCTCTTCCTGCCCCCAATAAACTCCCTGTCACCAGAAATTTTCTATTTATATTATTTTTATTCTGAATTTCAATTGTTCATTTTCTCTTTGTTTATAGTTGGTTTTATTCTTTATGCTCAGTTTATTTCTATAAAATCATATATTTACTATGCCGTGTATCTAGATCCAAAACACAGTTTTTTTAGCACTTAAACACACCCCTTGTGAAAATATTAACAACAATTTGGATATCAGCTAAATTTAAATTAGAAAATTATAAGTTTATTGTGTTTAGATAAAGTTGTTACTGATCTGAATTCAAAACCTTACTGATAAACTTTAAGCCAATCAGGAGCCAAGTAAGAAAGTGATTGTTGTGACATAAAGGGTCACCCAATAATTTTTTGATTCATGTCCAATAATTAATCTTATTGACTGGTTGTTTTGCCATTGTGCGCCATTGCTGTTGTGGCAAGTTGAGGGTGGACTAGTGCTAACCTAGAAGCTGATTGGGCACTAGTCCACCAACAACTTGCCACAACAGCAATTGTGTTCAATGGAAAACCAAACAGCCAATCATATTAATTAGCGCACATGCTTCAAAGAATTATTGGGTGATCTTTTATGTCACAACAATCACTTTCTTACTTGGCTCCTGATTGGCTTAAAGTTTATCAGTTAGGTTTTGAATTCAGATCAGTAACAACTTTATCTAAACACAATAAACTTATAATTTTCTAATTTAAACTTAGCTAAGATCCAAATAATTGTTAATATTTTCACAAGGGGTGTGTTTAAGTGCCAAAAATAATATGATGATTATGGAAGCAATGCCAACACAAAGTAAACAAAACATATTGAAATGAGAGTAAAAAATATACACAATGAGTAAAAAGATGGGATATTGGAGTAATAGGAAAACAAACAGGGATAAACAAAGGTACAATAGTATCAGAATAATATGGATTTTATTGGGGTGAAAATTATGAAAACATATGGAAAGGTTAGTAAAAATCATATGAGAGAATTTGAGAAGCTTTTGAAGGACCTTGACTCAGCAATTGCAAAAATAAAAGACATTGGCCACAAAGTCAAGGCAAAAGTCAAGGCTGCCATCCTTTCTGGGGAAAAAATTGAGAAGGTGTCTGCCAAGGCACTTATGGCCAAGATGTCAGACATCCCTGAAATAACAATTGAGTGTCTTCTCAACGTTCAAAAAACTGTAGTCAAGGGCCTGCAATTTAAGTCCTTTTCCCTCTCTGTGCCATCTGTCTGGATCAACAACCCTGAGATGTCTTCATATCTCAAGCCATAAAAGCCCGCCAGAAAAGAGGATACTGAATTACCAGCGCAATTGCTTGTACCAAGAATAGCTAAGCCTGCTGAAGCTGCCAGCAAGGAAGAAACACAAGAAGGTAACCTAATAAAAAATTAATAAAATTAAAAATACTTACCTTATTTTAGAAAACATAGACAGCAAAATCTGCCAAGTCCTGGTCCCCTTTGTCCCTGCCATTTTCTATCCCAATTACACCAATCATGTGGCAAGGCAGCTATTTCTGTCTCCCCCTGTTTTGCAGGAGCTCAAGGATCTATCAACAGTACCCTCCCAATGTCCAGAAAGGCATTGGATGGGCTCACACATGGCAAGGGGGCATCTGAGTGGGCAGTTAATGCCTACAATGATACCCAATTGATCTGCCTGGACCCAGTGGCTCACAGTGGAGTTTATTATGTAAACTCCATTGAGCTTGTTTGGGACATTCTGGCAATGCTCCCATTCAAGAATATACCAGAGATGGGCCAGGCCCATGTGGCTGCTTGCTTCTGCTACCCCCTGAAGCACACCATGTATTACCTATTGGAAAACTTCAGGCGTGAGGTGTCAAAATTGGCTCTTGCAGATGCAACAGCTGTAAAGAAGACCAAAATCAACCTTGCCAACTTTGGGCTGGCATGGAGTGCCAACAAGACAGGGGTCCCTCTGGAAATGGATCTCACCTTTGCTAAAACAAAGCATGAGAAGAAGATCAGTGCTGTGTTCAATAAGCTGTGTGAGTTTACTGAAGCCTTTGCTGGGCAAAGGCTTCACCTAGTTGTTTACCTGGGGCTCCTATTCTACTTTGGGATGGGTACGTCTGTAGAGGACTGGATGGTTCCTTCTTGGGATCAACAAGGACAGGCCCTCCCTGGATGGGAAGAAGGTCCTCCTGGATACAACTCAGTGGACCATAGTATCCAGGACTCCCTGGTCCTGGCTGGTGTTTACAGATCAGCAGCCCCATCAGAAAAGCTGCTGCTTCACTTCCACCTGACCCTACTCCCTTTCACCAGCAGGCAGGAGTATTTCAATCAGGGTGTATCCACTGTCTATGGTGTGGCAGTGGAGGTTGTGTGCCACCTCCATTGCCAGGTGAGTAAATACCAAAGAACCTATTACAGGCACCCTTAAAGCTCTCTTTTCTAAATAAATATATTTACACTTTTAATTTTTCTTTTTAAATGTCTAATTTTTCTAATTATTTTTTAACAAACAAGTTTTGCAAAATAAATCCTGGAGAAGGTTTTCATAAAAGAAAAATAATATAGTTAATAAAATATACCTCTAAGTTTTACATAACCATTTAATTTTTTATCTTATTTTTATATTTATTTTTTAAGAGTGATATAAATATATTCACATAATCCAGTATCAAGTGTTTGGGATAGCACCAGATACCATAATAAAATAATTTAACTAAAATAAAAAAATAAATTACAAACTTTCATTGATGGTCCAGCCAAATGTGATTGCAGGATTGGAAACATCTAAATATAAAGCAATAATTAACAAATCTTAAATAGTAAATTAAAGAATATAAAATAGTTGGACACATTAAGCCTTTTATTGATTGGCTGTTTGGTAAGGCACACAGGGATGAAAAAATCAGTGTGGCCATAGAATTTGGCCACAGTCTCAGCTGGGAGAGTGTGGATCCCAGTCTGCAGCAAATAAAAGAGGTTCTTGGTCCCAGTTGGGGTCTCTTGTTTGACAACTTGCTTGAGCCACCCAAAAACTTCCTCAATGGGACTTAGCAAGGGCAAATAGGCAGGGAGGAAGAGAAGGTGAAAATTTGCCACAGCCAATTGCTGGGGGCCCACTGCAATGCTGGTTTCAGTTGATAGAAATTCAGCAAGAATATCTGCCACCTTGTGGAGACCAATATTGTCCAGTACTATTACATTGTTAAAGCCCAGGCTTGTGCACCTCAGGTGCTCCTGGACCAATTAGAGGAATGACAAGAAGGTACAGCTATTGTGGGATCCCAATATCATTTGATACAGCTTGATTCCCTTTGGACCAAGGAGAGCCACCATGGAATAGGCTGTGGCGCGGACTGCAGCATGCCAAGCTACCCCGTCATTTGATCCTTTGGGGACATACCCATTGTGCATTGACAAGGCAAATGCTGATTTGTCAAAATAGTAAAATTTGACCATCCCCTTGGCTTTGAGGGCAGTGTACACATCTACATATTTTTTCCGGACGTCAATATTGGAAGGACTGTTCCATTTTTAGGGGGATACCCTGAGTTTTTTCCATGAGAACCGCAGAACCTTTACCAAATTATAATAAAAAGAAATTGAGGCCTCAGCCCCAAAAGTAGATTTAACTATTGACTGTAAATTTGCTAGTTCAAGATGGCAGTCCCAGGTTATCCACTGGCAGATTGCCCATTTGTGCTCCTTGGTGAGCATGGTGGACACATGTAGGGATTTCTTTGCATCAAGGACATAGTCAGTATTGATAAATTTGTTGAAGGTCTTGGAGGCGTACTTGGGATCCACCCCAACAAGAGCTGCGGCTCCCTTGTAGTCACCATATTCCCACATAAGCCTGAGCAGGATGATGCACTTAATGTCAGGAATGCGCCTCTGGGTGGGCTTTGAGGATTCAGACAAGCCAGGATCTTGATTGGTGACAGACTTGCAAGGTATGGGTACCTTGTTGTAGAAGGCTGCAACCTTCTTTAGAACCAGCTATCCCTCCGTAGTTATATAGAACTTGAGCTCGTTATCATCTTCTTGGTTGCCATCACAGACATAAGGCTCATAGCTAGTGTAAAGTACAGTCTTAAATTTCCCCAGTATGGCTGGCAGGACTAACTCTTGGCGGTACACAGCGTCAAACACATATAAAGTAAGTTCTACTTCCTTGTTTCTAACCGTTTTTGTTGTGGTTACCTTAGTGGGCTTCCAGGTCAGCTTGGGGACCTGAGGATTGATGCTCCACACTGTGATGGTCCACATGTGAGCATTTCACAGGCAAGGGTTGATTTGGCTTCAAATAAAGACGCTATGCTGAAGATTGACAGTGTGTTGTTGTTTGTTGCAGGTAGAGGCCTAGTTGGGAATAATGGCTACTAGGGAAGGTAAAGCCTGGCTAGTAGGTAAAAAGAGACTACTAGAGGCCAAAGTTGTCCCCACCCAGCAGAAGATATTGTCTGCTGTGGAATAGAGGTCCTCACCCAGCAGGGAACTGTGGCTGCTAGGGGTGAGAAATGAGATAGCTCAGCAGGGAACTTTAGCTGCTTGGGGTGGGGAGTGATTCAACCTGGTGGGCAGTGTGTGCTACTCAGGCTGGATGTTGTTTAGACCCTGGCGGATGACACAGGCTGCCAGGGAGGGGAGGAGCTTTGAGAACACTATGTACCCTGATACGCTTACAGGAGGTCTGTGAGCAAGCACTCTACCTAACAGACTGGTAGGGTGTCCTTGCTTATGCCCCTATGGAAGCTTTGGGGAGATCTCAAAGTGAGCATTGGAGGGCATAGATATGCTCAGGGGTGTCACCAAGGCAATTGCTTGGGGGAGCAGCTGCAGAAATTGTTGTGATCAGTCCTCTGGGAATTAAAAGTGATTACTTTGTAACTAAAAACTCAGACTTCATCACCTGGGTGAATAAATAGAACTGTTTAGACTTTAATGAACAATGGTCCAATGACCTAAGAGGAAAGCCACTTGCAAGGGCCCAGTCAAACGCCAGTTCAATGTAGACTCATGCCTGGGTCTAGAGATTCTGGTAACAGGTACTGAGATATAGAACCAATGTGGTTCATGGTATGGGATCAGCAGAGAAGACTTACAAGAAGGACTGTATTATCACAGTAAAGACTAGTTGAGGGACTTTTGAATAATGTTGAAGTAAAGGACTAGCTGATCATGAGGCAGGATTGATGAAGTACTAGGAGATCATGATACAGGAGTAGCCTACAATGAAGCAGGAATGGCCAGAGAACCAAATGAGAAGGATGCAGGAGTAGCTGAAGAACTGGGCTAAGCTGTTTGGTGACTGAAATGAGCTGCCTGGAAACTGGAATGAGCTGGTTGATGACTGAGAAGGACTGATTGATGGCTGGAATTAAAAACTAGAAGATCTGGTTGAAGTACTGGCTGAAGGACCAGAAGATGATGGTGTAGGACTAGATGAGGAACTTGAAGATGGCTTGGAAGGAATAGCTGGACTAAATACAGGAGCTAGAATGTTGGTTTTGGTTTCTTGAGAAAGAGAAAATCATAAGAAAGAAGAAGTGAAATAATGAAATAATACTGCCAATAATATAATATGAAGAAATAATTAAATATCATATTATTTAAAAGAGATAAAAACAAAATAATTTACAGGGTTTAAACTGTATTTTATTAAGACTTGATTGAGTGGGAAGAAGCTGGAAAGAGGCCAGAAACAGAACAGAGAAACTGTGAGAGAAAATAAGCAAATTTTGCTGAGAACAACTAGGGGAGGCAAAAGGCAAGCAGTAGGCAAGTTTGAAGCTGTGAAATGTTGAAGATAATGTGGGGAAACTTGAGAAATGTTGAAGAATTGAGGGTTTGAAAATTCCCTATGTAAAACATAGGCAAAAGTGCTCAAGATTTGCCAGAGAAACGTGACAGGAATTTAGCAAACCCATTCAAAACGCAGAGAAGTTGTTTATCTGGAGAAAGACAGCTTCAGGTTTAAACCATAGTAAAGAGTGAGTCATTTGGGTGAACTATTTGTCAAACCTGTTTAATTGAAGTGTTTGATTGGCTGTGAGTCAAATTTTATTTAATCAGTGTTTTGAGGGCTTTAACTAAAGAGTTGAAGCCTAAAAAATGAGGTACAGAAGCAGAAAATTCAGGGCTTTCATTGGCTGAAGTAAGTTAAAAGGTTTAGTATATTAAAGAGAGAGAAACTGGATAGTTTAAGCTTTGGAAAACCAGAGTTCTGAGAAAGATTCTTGGACTAAAACAAGGAGCCTTAAAAGGGGATGCTATCTGAGGCTTTTCCGGGACTGGATCAACTGAATTACAAAAGCCACAGGGACTACAGAAGGAACTGAAGACCAAGATAAAGGTGCAGAAGCCCAATATAAAAGAGCTGGAGCTGGGAATAAGAAACTGGAGCTAGAGCAAAGCGCAGGGGCCCAAGACTAAGGAACAGGAGCCCAAGACCAAGCACAAGAAGTCCAATAGATTGTTGGAGAACTCCAAGTATTGGCAAAGTCATATTGTTTCCCATACCCAGGCAATATATCAGAAGGTTTCTAAGGAGATCTTCCTTCTGAAAGTGAATAAAAGCCTATTTTGACCCCTGTCCAAATTTTCTAGTGATAAAAATACAAGCCCTTTGAGTGAGCTACCCCATATCTTTTACCCTAGTCAAGGGGAGTAAGATACCTATTGTCAAAGTTGTAGAAGATTTGCCATCCTTAAGTCCTCTCAGGAGGAGTGGGAGAGATTAACTAGGCATCTTGGGATGACATATAGGGGAAGAGAGTTCATAGGAAATGGGTTTACTAGGCTGTTAAAAGAATGGTACAGGCCCACAGAGGGGTTGGCGCCAGCTGAAGTACAGGTGCATGGTGGGGATGCTTGCCTAGTGATTGGAAAAGTACTAGAAGAGTTTGCAGTCATGCAAGCTAAGTAAAAATTTCTGGCAGGCTATGACTGTACTACAGTCACATTGGGCTGTGGTTTCACAAAGAGGTTGAATTGTGATGAATTTCATAGTTTTAAATTCAAAACAATAGGATTGGCCTTGGAGAGACTTTCCAGCATAGTAATGGATTAACCAGGAATCAATTAGGCTGTACTAATTGAGGGCCAAAATGAATATATGAACAATTCAGATTATGAGACTATGTGGCTCAAACCGTCTAATCAACCATGGAGGTTAATTGATACCCAGGAATCAATTAGGCTGTACTAATTGAGGGCTGTAATGAATAATCTGAACTGTTCAGATTATGAGACTAGGTGTCTCAAACGTAATTAATTAACTGGGAAGGTTAATTAATTGATACCCTTGAATATGATTAATGAGAATAACAATAGGGCCAAAATGAACTTGACTGTGTCAAGTAAAGACTTGTTGTCTTCAAATAGATTAATTAACTGGGAAGGTTAATTAATATATGCTGGGAATATAATTAATGAGGATTTAATTATATTGTTTAATTGCCTTGACTGTTTCAAGAAGTTTGGTTAAGGTTAGCTAAAAGTAAAACCCCAAATTTTGGGTTGAAAGCGCTGTTTTGAAAAATTACTTAGTTTAGAAGCGCCGCCTAATTGATTTGTAAAGCGCCAAGGCGCCGCCTGGGAAAGTTCCTGGGCGCTATAGTGGCACCTGGTTCAAGTTTATAAGTGTTTAATGGGTTTTTAACGCAAAAACCCATTAAATGCAAAAAAACGGCTAAATGTAGACAATGGTGTCTATGCATTCAGGATTGATCAGCTGGTTCTCAGTTGGAACATTGATAGCTGAGTTTTGGAATGTGTATATTCCACAGGGTTTTGGCGCCAGAAGTCTGGAATGCTTCAAGCCAAAACAATACATTTCCACAGGAGGAATCAGGTGATTCTGGAATGTATTATGGCACATTCTTATAGGTTAAGAGTGTGAAGATCTTTTTGGTAAAAATCTGGACTGGATGACGCTGTTATTTCATAAACCATGTGATATAAATCCAGGTGAGATTCCAGAACCAGAGGGGGTTTCAGCCAAATGTACGCTGATTAGTATATAATAGAAACATAATAATAATTAATAAAAAAATGATACTTATGTGTGACAATGGTTGCTTTCCCCTCAATCTTTTTATTCTTTGTGTTTTTGGCTTTTAACTGAAATAAGACTACCATGGAATAAAAGAGATGGTCTGAAGCTAAGATTATAGAAAGCAAAAAACATGGAAGTGATAACCAGATGGCAACAAGTTTAACACCAAGATTGCTTGCCCAGAATCCAAGCTCATTGAAGCTTACATAAAGGATTCCCTGTCAAACTGTAAAAGAGTCAGACCAGGATATTGAAGAAGCAAGCATTAATTTCCTGGATCTGTCACACAGGCCACCTCCCACTACTAGAAAATGATGACTCCTCCAAGCTGGTCCCTGGCTATGACACAGGACACAATTTGGGGACTGGTGACCAGGAACCCCACACATACCCTAGCAGCTTGTGCTCCTTGAACCGGCTGTGTCAGTGCAATGTCACTATTGAACTCTCCTCTGTCTCCTTCCTGAGTAGGCACTTGTGTTGCACTAACTTTGTTCTTTGACCTGCAGGGTCAACTGCAATTGCGGTGCACAATGGGTGCATTGTCACTATGTTGTTATGTACCTTCCATTTTAAAATTTAATAAAATACTAAATAAAACTTAATTAATTTATACACTGGTTTTAAATTTTTTCTTTTATCTGAATATGGATATTTAATTAGAGGTTTTCCCACCCAATATCCCAATTATAGATTTTTTATTTCTTAATTTGTTGTTTTGGTTTTACAACACCCATTTTATAATACCTGAAATAATTTCCACTCTTTTCCCAGATTTTATGCCAAATTAAGCACCCAACACAATTATTTTAAATTTTATGTTTCAGAGGTTTGCCCTATTTTAGATACCTTGGTATCATTCTTGATTACATTCTGTTGCATACAACATTTGAGTGGTTTTGTTTACATAGTGAGTTGCTATTGTGTTTGGTTTTGAATTGAGTTTTGATTTACTGTGCTTGGGTTTATTTTGTCACTGATTCACTTAGTAAACACATGTACACCAAAAGTCAAATCACGTCATTTTGTTTGTAAATCCTTGTATTTTGGATTGTATTTTTAATTTTCTTGTTTGGCGTGTGAGCAATTTGTTTCTGTGTTGACCCATTTTACCCATTAATACCAAAAATTCCAGTTAACAGAGTGTCTATTTTAACCTGATAGTTGGAATTTGCTTAAATCTGAAATCATTTTGTTTAAATCTGAGGTATTTTTTGATTGTTGCCATAGCTTTTAAAACTTCTTTACCAGCAAGGTGATCAATCTCTGTAAAGAGCCTGTCAGGGTGGTCCTGCAAGTGGCATATAAAAGAATAGAGAAGTTCATCTTCATTCCCTCCCTGGGCAAAAGACAAGTCCCTAGTAGGACAGCAAGTACCATTGGGATGTTGCATTCTGATTGAGCACCAAATGTTGTAACATAGACTATGGTGTGTGATAATTGCTTAACTCAGATTAAAATGTGTTATACTTTACCCTAAACTAAGTTCTTAATAAAAGAATACCCTAGTATTAGTAATATGTATATTGCGTAAATGTGATATTATATTAATAATAACAAGGGAAGAGTTATATAGTGGATTGTAATTAATCTTTAGCCACTGATTCTCTGATCAGGCTTTAATCTCAGATCATACTGGTATTCAGACCATCAATTTTTATGATTGTTTGATGGGCTAAATAATTCTCTAAGGTTATGACCCGTTGATCAACTGGACTGGTTATTCATCCGTGCTACAAGTCTACTTGGAACTTTGATCTAGAGCCTAATTAATGGAAGGTGTATTGACATCAGTAATGGCTAATTTAAACTAACCACATTACAACACCATTATAGAAGCTAACAATCAGGCCTTGATGGTATTTCAAAGATCCAACAATGCACCCCCAACCTTGTCCTGCGCCCGGCAGCGCCCACAACCAAGTAGGCTGCCACCAACCATGTCAGCAGGAAAATGGGATCAAACTTCCTTGTGAGGGGGAGCTCCAATTAGCCCAGATCAAGGACCCAGGAAAAGCTTGGGGGTTTTATACACAAGAGGTTCTGCAACTTGGCTTGACCCACACACTCAATATCTCCTTACCAAGAGCCCCTGCAACTACAATGTGCACAAGGTAGAGACCTTAGAGGAGTTCCAAGTCTATAGTGATGACCCAATCTCCAAGACAGTCATTCCTCAAATAAAATCACCTGATTGACCTATCCTTTTGTTTCTGTGGTAACACTCACAGAATTTTGATAGATACTGGGGCCAATCACACCATGGTCAACCAGGAATTTGCAGATTCTCAGTAGTTAGACTGAGTTCCCAGTTGCTTCAAACCAGTATGTGTGGCGGACTCCTGCATAGTAGCCATCACTCACAAGATAGTACTTTCTCTGTAATAATGGGGAACATCCAAGTTAACCTCTCTGGGTTAATAGTGTCAGGACTCAGCCATAATGTCATTGCTGGCCTCAACTGGATCCATTATAATAAACCACACATTGACTGGGATACTTCTGTGATCACACTCAACAGGAAGAAGGTAGGTTTTCAGATCTACCCTGTCAAAATAAACAAACCATACTATGAAAATGTGTTTTTACAAATCACAGAGTCTGGCACCTACAACTTCAAGGGGGAAAGCTGGACTTACACCAGTGTTCAGTCAATATTATTCACTCTGAACCCTCTACGCCTCCACCCTTGATCACCACACCTTCCTCAGCACTTTTATCACTACTTGAGGAGTACAAGGACGTCTTCAGCAAAACACTAGACCAGTTGCCCCCTTCAAGAGAAATTTAACACACTGTTCTAAAACAAAGGATGCTGTCCAAGGCACACCCTCTCTATTACTTGACACCCAAGAAAGGCAAAAATTCTGGTCAACACCTCCTGTACAAGCTTGATAAGGGCTTCATCTGCCCTTCCTCTAACCATATGGGGCTGCAGTCTTCTTTTTAGCCAAGAAGGATGGGTCTTTTTGTCTGGTAACCATTATTATGACTTAAACAAGGTGACAGTCAATAACAAGCACCCCTTGCCGCTAATTGATGGCCTTTTTGACACACTTGCAGGTAAAAAGGTCTTTAGTAAGATCAATCTCACTTCAGGGTACAATCAGGTCTGCATTGCGCCAGGGGACCATGCATAAACTGCCTTTTGCACATACTACAGGTTGTTTGAGTGTTGTGTCATGAATTTCATAATGACCAACACTCTCTCCATTTTAAACAGGTTGATGAATAAAGCCTTTGAAGACCTGATTGAAAAATATGTTGTTGTGTATATTGACAACATTAATGTCTTCAGTAAAGACCAAACCACACATCTCCAACACATTTGTGCTTTACTCAACACCCTTTGTAAACATCAGTTAAAGGCCAAGCCTTCCAACTGTTTATTCCTCTGGTTGGAGCTCCCATTCCTTGGGCACATCAACTCTTCCCAAGGAATAAAACCCAATCCTGCCAAGATAAAGGAAATCACAAGCATGCCACCCCCCACCAATGTGGGTTAGGTGCACATGTTCTTAGGCATGGTTGTGTATGTGCAAAAGCTCATCCCTAACTGTGGTTAGAAGTAATTTCACCTCTCACTGAGCTTCTAAACACCAAGCAGTGCTTCCACTGGACACCTTCCAGAGACCAGGCCTTTGAGAAGTTGAAGCAGAGGCTTATAACTGCACCTTTACTACAATTTTTCAACCGGAATTTCCAGTACAAAATCAAGACTGACACCTATGACAGGGCCATAGGGGGCGTGTTAGAGAGTGGAAACCCATGAGGGTACCTTTCTTCCTGTGGCCTATGAATCCAGGAAGCTTACCAAATCAGAGCAACACTACCCCATACATGATAAGAAGTTAGCAGTGATTATGCACTGTGTTAAAAAATGGTGCTGTTACCTGGAAGGGGCCACATTTCCTCCACAAGTCCTGAAAGATCACAAATATCTTCAGTATTTCAACACTCAGTCACACTTGACACGGCGTCAGGCAGGATGGGTCAAGCATCTTTCCCTTTACCAGATGCAAATCAAGTACAAACCTGGTAAAGAACTTGACACAGCTGACACTCTCTCCAGGCTGTATGTAGCGTTCATCACAGGGGATGATGGGTTATATCCAGACTAGTACATGATCTACCTACGCCCTGAGACCACCTGTTACTAAGGCCTTAACTCTGTGATCATTTCCAAACTGAAGGACAATGAAATTCAGTTCACCACTGATGCTGGCAATGTCTTCTGTTGGGCAAATACAGGTGAAAAGACGCCTTACATTCCCATCACACAACAAGGGAATACATACTGCATTACCACTGCACCTTAGGGCATATCAGAATATACAACCTCTTTAAAATCATGAAGTGCAAGATTTGGTGGCCCTGTATGTGCCAAGATATCCTGGACTTCCTTGAGACATGTGTTTTGTGTGAAAAGAAAATATCCAAACCTGCTCCACTCAAATCAGTCCTGCCCATCAAAGCCATGGATCCCTTCAAACAATGGGCTCTCAACATTATAGGGCCCTGCTTGAGGACATACTAGGAAAGAATTAAATCATCACAGCTATTGACTACTTTACCCATTGGCCCGTGGCGTGGGCAACCACCAATCACATTGCCATCATCATCACTTGGTTCATTGGCAAGGAGATTGTGGCACACTTTGGCCACCCCAAGTGCCTCAATACTTAAAGGGGCCTGAACTTGTAGGTAGCGTTATGAAGGCATACTGCATCAAGAATGCCCTCCAACAAGTGGTCACAACACCATACCACCCTCAAGCTAATGGGTGTGTAGAGCGCCTAAATGATTCCTTTGTACAACTAATTGCCAAACTCTCCTAGGAGCACCAAAATACTGCCTGGACTGAGCATCTCCTCAATTCTCTACTCATCTTACAATCTACAATCAATTATGATACTGGGTTGAGCCCCAGCGCCCTGACCTCTGGGACTCCTGATGGACTAACCAGGGTAGAACGGCAACAGCGCTCATGCTGACACTTTGTTGATATGGTCACTGTCAACTCAAAGCTCTAAATCTCTTATGTTTCTTCTAGTTGCACTAGCTTAATTCTTTTTTTAAAGAGTTCAGGGGTGCAAAACCAGAAAACACGACAAAATTGTGGCCATTTCAACATGATTTAATATTAAGCTTAATAAAAAACTTGATTTAACCAGATTTTTCCTTTACATTTACTAATAAAAATTAGTTTATTTATTTGTTTTCACAATGTAAAAGTGTCAATGTTGGCACTTTTTAAGCTAAATTTTTTTTCAATAACAAAACTGAAACATCTATAACAAAAAAATTAAGTGCACATTAAAAAATATTTTTTATTAAATTAATAGTAGAAAAAGAAATTGCGCATACAGTAGATTGATAAAATGTTCATCTTATGAATATATGTGTGGCACTTATTCCAGCTTTAATATCATAAATTGATTGGTGGCTAACAACAATCCAATAATTTAAGCATGGATTACTATGTAAGTTACTATAGAATTTATTATTGAAAATACTGTCAACATTTAGAAATTTTGTCTATTTGCTTGTGATCATTTGCTGGGGTGGAGTTAAGCAAATTAGAGTGGCACAATTAAGCTTAAATTAATATGCCACCTCATATAAAGAATGTTGTAAGTGACTTTGTCAACACTTTACCTTTTTGATATCTACCAACAACTTATTAACAACTTCTTATATACACAATGGTAAAATATCATATTCTCACCCCCAATATATTATATTTAATAAAGAAATACTTAAATTTGATTATTTTTTAACTTATTTTTATATGTTTTTATTTTATTTTATTATATGAACAAAAAACACAGAAAATGGTTAATATTTGCTAGTCTGCATAATTTTAATTAAGTGTACTATGTTTTTTCATAGTAAATTTTCAAAAAAAAATGTCAACAGTAAGAATGTTGTCAAAAATAATGTCTACAATTTTTCTAATTATCAGTGAGAATTCAGCTTTTTTTACTAATTATCACTCATAATGTCAATGCTTTTCATTTCTCACATATAAAACTTTATGTTTTACATAATAAAATCATCTGATTTTTTGATATGCTGTATTTTTACCTTTTCTCTTTCATATTTTTTATTTTTTAGAATAAAATCTATATCTAAATATAACACTTTTACATATTTCTCTTAACTTTTAACTTTATTATTTATAACTTTAATAAAATAAAACTATACAAGTATTTTTTACCTTTTAAATGCCAATAAAAGCCATATAAAGTTTACTTTTTATATATTTTGTTTTTTAAATACATTGCTTTATTTTAAACCCTTTTACTTATTATTTTAGGATAAGAACACCTAAAAACAAACAAAGGGTATCAATTGTCCCTCCAAGTCCACCAAATCCACCAAGAAAAAGCCTGTCTCATCAAAGAAGGCCACTCCCAAGCCCTCCCCAAAGCCTTCTACTGAGCCCTCTCCTAAAAAAGCCCCACTCACTCCACTGGGGGAGAGAAAACTGATGGTTTCCTTACAGATCACAGTTTCTAAAACTTGGCTTCAGACAAGGAGTCTACCAAGAAGCAGCGCCAGGACAAAAAGACCCCACCCAAGGATAAGTCTCCTGCACATAAGGAGCACCAAGATAAGTCCCCTTCTGCTTCCCCTCACCACCACCAAACTCCTCCCTTCAATTTCATCTGAAAATGATACAAAAACCCGCCCTGATTACTTCCCTGACTTCTGCCATGCTCCTGCTGGCCCATGGGACCCTCTGTTGGCCCAAAATATCTGCAACGTTGATGGGAAGTTTAAGGTTCCTTCTTCCCTACCAAAGTTTTTTTCCTATCATGAGTGTCAAAGGTAGGCCAGTCATGGTGGCCAACAGTTACATCTTCTCATGCAATAATGCCAACTGGGGCTTCAAGAGCCGTCACTATACCTGTGAGGACCTCTCCTGCCCAGTGCAGCTCAATACTGAGCGCTGGGACTTGGTACAATACATCAAGGGTGAGCACACTTGTGTGATGCCCAACACAACCATTGCCTGCCTTCTCAAATGGTATCTGGTGCAGGTCATGTCCACCTCAAAGGACCTTTCCCCAACCCAGCTGGCTGTGCTTGCGTGCAAGTACCTCTTCCCCACCAACCTCAAGAGGGTGCTAACCTACACCCAGTTGATTAAGTTTGTGAGTGATAGGCGCCAATCCTCAAACCCCTTGGCCAAGACCACCACTGCCATTGAAGACCTGGTCCTTTCCAATGCCCTCAAGAAAACCAAGGATGGAGAGATGTTCCTGCTTCATGACAATATACAGGAAGTGGAGGATAGGATTATTGCCTATGCTACAAACAAAAACCTGGAGCAGCTCAATACTGCTACCACCTGGCTGTGCAACAGCACATTTGCAACCTGCCCAACCATCTTAAAGCAGCTTTGTGTCCTGCATGGGCAGTTTAATGACCAGGTCATCCCCCTTGTGTTCTTCCTCCTGCCACGTGCCAAGACAGAAGTCTACACCAGAGCATTCAAAAATTTATGGGATGCTTTGAGCTCCCTTCCCACCAACCAGCTCCCCCCTCCCACCCACACCACCAGAGGGAACCCTTCCTCTGCTGAGAAGGATGAGTCCATTGTAGCTTCAGAGCAGCTAGCCCATGTGCTCTCACTTGGGCCAAAGGTAATCATTATGGACTTTGAGCAAGCTCAGTTCAGAGCCTTTAAGGCCAACTTCAATGGAGAAGTACAGGGCTGCTTCTTCCATTTTAGGCAGGCCCTCATCAAGAATCTCAAGAGTGAGAAGGAGCTTTTTGACAAGTATCTTAATGATGGTAAAGGGAAGTGCTTCTTTGCCATCATCCAGTTTGCTGCCTTGGCTTTTGTGCAACCAGAGCATACTGGGCTTGGCTTTGAGGCCCTCCTGTAGGACGCTTACATCAAGAAGCACTCCATCATCTTCAAGGGTTACCTTGAGCACTTTGAAAAGCAATGATTAGGCAAGAAGGTGAATTCCTGGAGAGGAAAGAGCAGGGCCACTTCTCATTGGAATTGCCAGGACGCCTGACTAAAGGGGGAGATGAAGACCACCTCCAGCCTTGAGGTTTGGGTCTAAACCCAAATACAACAAGTTCTTTGCCAAGCTACAGGAGGAGCAGACCAGAAATGTCTCCAAGTTTTGCAACCTAGCCAACCAGGTGGCCCCCAAGGAGAAGAAGAGTAAAGATCAGGAGTACCAGGAGGTAGTGCAAAAGATGTTCAAGAAGAAGTATAAGGTTGCAGAAATAAAAAAATACCTTGAAGATGTTGCAACTGCTCTTACTGGTGGGTTTAATTAGCCTAATAAACTTTGCTTTTCCTGGATTGTTTTTACTTTTGGATTTTTATATTTTTTAATTTATTCATATAGTACTAATCTTTGTAGGTATAAATGGTATGTTTAAGATACAGTTTCAATGTGGTTTTGTAAGAAATACCTTATATTTTGTTAATTTATCTTTAAGGAATGAGATTTTTTCAGTTGTGCTTATATAAAGTATAATAAATTTAAATTAGATTTTTTTATATTTTGTAGTTATTATGATATATAAAAATCTTCATTTTTGGTTCATTGGAGTTTTAGTTTTTATGGGAAAAAATAATTTTATATTAAAGAGTATAATTTACATAGTAAATTGAAAAATAGTTGCTTATATCTCCTTATTCTTATTACTTATAGTTATTTTTATTGCATTTTTGAACTCTCTGGGGTCATTTTAGTATAATAAAGTATTTAAAAATATATTTTTTATACTAAAGATGTTCAGGGTAAAGTGTGCTGTTACTTAAAAAAGTGTCAACATCCAGGAGATGCCATTATGTAAAACTGGGTTGTCACTTTACTATAGTGTTGATATTAAAAGTGTCAACATAGCCACTGTCAAGATTTTTAGTGTTGAAATGGGCGCTGTTGCTGGTAGAACAAGGGAAGTTATGGTCTACTGTCCCTAGGAAACCTCCCCTGGTAACTACTCCTTCCCTAAGTCAATGGCGCGCCAAAGCTTGCAACATAGAGCAAGAGTGGATCAAGGGGGTGACTAAACATCTTGAGGTAAGATATGCTGTGGGTGACCCTGTCTACGCCCTTAATCCAAAGTCTGAAAAGCTCAAACCCAACTATCTTGGGCTCTTCAAGATAGCTGCTGTCTACAACAATCACACCTATCAACTCAAAGACGCCCAAAGAAACATGAAAACCCTCCACTGTGATTGCTTGTGCCCTTTCTGTTCCATCCCCACACAAAATCTCTTTGTGCAGACCTTCTCAGATCTTCCATAGGTTCCAATCCTGGTGCCTGCAACAAACAGGGGGCAAGGTGGGTGTTGCAACCAATATTACATCCTTTCCCGGTAACATATCCCATAATACACAAGGGGCTCTTGATGAGTTGCCCCATGACGTTTATAACAGCATGGATCAATCTGATGGTGATGGCAAATAACAGGCACTATCTTCTAATTGGAGTGTTGCCAATTTGACATGCCAATCCCTACGCAAGTTATTCCACAACTCAAACCTTATCTCAAACCTGCCACTGTGACACCCCCTGTGGACTTGTGGCTTCTCTATATGGTATATTAATTATAATATTCCTCAATAAACTACATATTATTCTTATCATTTTCCTTTCTATTAGACTTTTTTCTTCCCCAATCAAATTCTGAACTATCATTGGTTCAGTTGCAAAAATGTCATCTAAGTAAGGTACTCAACACTGATACTTGAGTCCTCCCAATACCATGTACACCATAGTTTAGAAAGTGCTGGGTGCATTGCACAAACTAAACAGAATAACCAGGTATTTGTAAAGGCCTTGCCTAGTCTTTAAGACAGTCTTGCATTTATCACCAGGCCTGATGTGGATCTGGTTAAAGGCATCCCTCAGATCAACCTTTGAGAAGATGTTTGCTCCTGAAAGCTGGTCTGAAAGGTCTTCAGCATTGAGTACAAGATATCTGTTTTTTTACAGTGATGATGTTTAGGTCCTGTTAATTCACACAAAGGCATAAGTCTTCACCCTTCTTTTTTACAAACAGTAAAGGGGAAGAGCAGGTAGATTTGGAGACGTGTATGTATCTTTTTTAAAAATCTTGTGAAGCTACTCTCTTAAGGTGACTTGTTCTTTAAATGTTGCAACTGTAGACATGTCTGTATTTAGGGTGAGTTTCTGGGGGGGATATCAAAGATGTAGTCAAACTGGCTAGGTTTGGGCAAGGCAGTGGCTTCTTCCTCTGAGAAGACAGACTACCAAAGCTTCAACCATTTAGGAATCTTGGCTTTACAAGATTCCATGATGATGTTGTTTATCTCTGGGGGCTTCTGAGAGTTCAATAGGGATATCTAATGTTTGACTCTCATGAGTAACAGTCACCTGATGATTCTTATAGTCCAGGTTCATTTGATGATCATCCCATTATTAAAAATCTATCACTATAGGCTTGGGTAACTTCTCCATGACGTAAAATCTGGTAGGCAAGAGGTTTTCATTCAGTTTCAGGGAGAAATACTCCTTACATTTGCAGGACAGGTCAGTTGTCTTGTTGTCTAAGATTACAAGTTGTGAGTTTTCTTGGACTGGTATACCCAGTCTCTCAGCTAGACTATGTCCCATGTAGTTAAGGGTTGCTATACTGTATAATAGGGCCACAGTGTTCACCTCAATATCATGGTAACAAAAAGTGGTGTCAATTATAGGATAAGATTGCCAAGCGTTGTTTATTGCTGAGATGATTGCTCCTTGGGTTCCGTTGGAGCACCTAGTGCAGTCTTTAAATAAGTGGCCACTCTGGTGGCAATAGAAGCATAGCTCACTTCTTACATGGAGTTGGTACTCTTCTGGGGTCATATTCAAGCAAGATCTACTAACTTCAAAAGGCTGATTATTCCAGGGCTTTCCAGTGTTGTATCCTTGGGGTTGGCTGAAGTCCATTCCTCTGGCAATTGAAAGAAACTTGTCTTTGGGTAGGTCATAATGATGCTGTCTCATTAGGCTGATGTGGTGTGGGTTCAGTCTGTTTCTGAAGTGCAATCTAGATATATTGTTGGGGATCTTGGCAGCCTCTGCCAGGCGTGTGAATTGTTGTATGTAGGTCTCCAGATTGTCTCTTCCTTGGTTCAGGCAGATGAGTCTCATATAGGCCTGGATCTTGGCTTCAGCAGGGGTGGTGGCAGAGTTTATTCTCTCCAGGAATCAGTTGTAGGAGAGGATAAGATCCAGGCCTTCTTATAGGCTGGTCAAGAAGGTATCTCTAGTTTTGTCATTTATTTGGGTGGCGCTCATCATAACCTTATGAGTTTCATCTCTGAAATTCTTGGGATGGGCACTGTCACATCCCATACCAGAGTCTGGCTGGACTCCCACAGGGGAGGCAGGCCGGACCTGAAAGGCCATGTACACAATAGGTGCTATGCAAACCAGGTAGTTTAGAGCAGTGGCTAGGGGACCCAACTCCCAGTATGGGGCACAACTTGGTTGGCCAGCCCCAATACTATGATATAGACAAACCCCAGCTTGCTAAAGTCCTGGGTGGGAGGCGCGTTGGGGAGAGGAGCAGCAGTTGGAATATTCTTCATTACTGGTGGCAGATCCAGGTGATGGGGATAGAAATACTCCAGGTCAAGGGCACGGGGCGGTTTGGCAAGGAAAACAGGAGTATGGCTGGGAGGATATGGGTATGCAAGTTTGTATTGAGTAGTGGATTCATTAATGGATGCAAAGAGGATAATTAAATTTGAGCAAAAATAGACAATTCCTGCAATAAAATAATAATTTCTAGGCATAAACTCACTTTATTAAGATGTCAACAGTGAGGAGGGCTTTTCCCCCTCACTACTTATACTTACTGAAGATTCTGTAGCCTTTTGTGCCACCAGAGAACTGATGGCATCATTTGGAGTTGGATTTACAACTTTACCTGGAATTTGCGTGCTTGGCCAAGAGGGTGAGATCTCATTGGCTGCTATGACATGAACCTTTTGAAATTTGCAGCATGGCAAGTTGCTACATTTATTTTTAGCTCCTGCAATGAATTGATTGTCTGATCACACAATCAAACAATCACGCTCCTGATGTGCCATTTCCCAATAGGTAAGTGGCCCAAATTTGATAACAGGCTCAATGCCAGGGATTTGAGGCTCGTGTGCCTCTCAAATTCCAGGCTATTTGCTAGTCAAAAGGGGGGTATTTTTCCCTGGAAAGTGCTTTGTGGGAGTTCCCATGCTGCATGGTTAATCAACTCTAAGGAGGCCATCTGACTGTCCAGGGCAATCTGGGCCCTGACAGGCACAAAACAAGGTATTATCATTATTACTTTTCTGAAGCCAGCCAAATCTATCTTGGGCAGGTCAGGGAGGTTTGTTTGGGCAGAGTTATTCTGGTTGGAAGTAGAGATTGTCACATTCTGGACTTGGGATAGCTTGTGACATCTCTTTCTTGGCCATGAACTATTTTATGTAGTAAGCTGAGGTCAAAAATAAAAAAGCATACAAGATACCCCTATAATCAAAGAAGAATAGGGGCACTGGGCTACTAATTTGAATAGGGTTAAAATACTGTCACAGCTCATATTGGAGTCCAGCTGGACTCTCACAGGGGAGGCAGACTGGGACTGAAAGGCCATGTACACAATTGGTGAAATTCTGACTATATAGTTCACAGCAGTGGCTAGGGGCTCCAACTTCTAGTATGGGGCACAACCTGATTGGTCATCCCCAATACTGTGATGTAAACAAACCCCAACTTGCTGAAGTCTTGGGCAGGAGGTATGCTGGGCAAGGGGGGAGTGGAGGGGATCTCCTTCATGATAGTCAGAATTGGGCCTCTATAATGGCCAGGAGAAAGATCCAGGTGGTGAGAGTGGAAGAACTCCAAGTCATCAGTGCAAGGTGGCGTAACCAGGTGGACAGGAGCAGAGCCAGGAGAGAAAGGGTAGTGTCAAAACATCAGGCTCAACCCGCCAGCAAGGTTCCAATTAAGCAGGTTTATGACCTGTAATCTAATTATCCAGTCACTCAAAGCCAGACTAGGAAGTCAACTCAAATTTCCAAATCCAACAACATGAACAAATGATGATCCCTTACAGTGGATACCTTGTTTTAGCACTTGACTCATTACTAGGATCAAGACACCCCTTCACCATCCTACCATATGATCTACACAATCATGTCCCTATTATCCATTACTCACATTAACTATATAATCACTATCTCTCAATGAAGAATATTATCTAGTTTCTAAATATTTTTTCCCTTGTAACTCTGCTAAAACAATACAGTTACAACAGTAGGTTTGGGTTTATTGTGTAGTAGATTCACAAAGAGATGCAAACAGAATAATTATTTTGGTGCAAAATAGATAATTCCTTCAAGAAAATAATGGGTTCTGGGCATAAAGCTGTTTAATTTTTAGATTTCAACAGTGAGGAAGGCTTCTCCTCCTCACTACTTACACTTACTGAGTAATAATTAGCCTTTTGTGCCACCAGAGGCCTGATGGCATCATTTTCAGTGATAATTACAAAATGGTTTGAAAATTGCGCACTGGGACCTGGGGGAAGGACATTGGCTGTTTCATTATGGTCATGGGTTTGGCTGCAGCATGCTGAAGTGACATAGCTATTATTAGAACCCTCAACTATTCAAGTGCCTAATTAAACAATTGCTTTCACAATTTACCATTTCCTTATAGCAAAGGGATTTGATTTGTGTTTAATTTTAATTCCAGGGTTTTGCAGCACATGGTCCTTGAAAACCCCAGGCCATTTGCTGTCAGAAAGGGGGGTTTCCTTCTTGGGAGGCAGTTGAAAATGGCTTCCACACTGTTGATTGTGCTATATTCAGGTAGGATAGCTGATTTTCTAGGGCATTCCAGGCCCTGAAACATATGTACACAGAGTCTGGAAAAAGAGGAATGTGTGGTTCAGTCTATCTGAGGAAAATGTCAAGAATTCAGAATAATATGGTAGACTCAACCATCATTCTTCTGAATCATTGTATCAGGAATCCTCCTGAAGAAATTCCTGTCATCAATTCCTTGGGAAAGTCATTTACAGAATATCACTTCAAACCAGGTTTATTAGGAAATTCTTAAAAAGATAAAATAGTTAATAGTATATGTTCTATTTTACCTTTTAAACATCATCCAGATGGAATTGATTATTTTGTTAAACTATGGATGGGAATCAAACCCGAGAATTCCCAGGACTTAGTTTGCGTGCTAAACAGTGAATCAAACGTTAAAATCAAAGACAGCCAATTTTTACCTATTTCCCTTGGTTTCAGTCAATCAAACAAAGCCAAATCAACTTCAAACTGCTTAGTAAACTCTTTTGGTGATGTTAGCAAGGTTTTGGACACTGCTTATTTTAAAACTGTGCCGTAGCCTGCTGTTCCTTTAGATAATACAACTCTTGGTCTCTATCTTCTGTGGGGTGATTATATCAATCCCCAAGCCAAACCTGACATATAGAGGAACATTAATAAGGTTTAAATCAATTATTTTAGAGAAATTTTAAAACAATGAGGAACTAATTTTATTTTTCCCAGTTTGAAGTTACCAACTGCTCTAAATATCCAGAAACATTTCCACATTCCCTCATTCCCTTTATCTATTTTCTATATTATCTTCTTCTTACCATGCTATAAAAGCTGGCAAGTGATATGTTTCCAATTGTTCAATCAATAAAGTCTAAATTCACCCAAAGTGAAGTTTTTTCCTATTTTTAGTTGGCTTAACCTTTCCTAATCATTCCATGATATTACCCAAGACTTCTCTTAAGGAGTCTCTTGGGTATAAATGGGTATTTTGGATGTTTTTTTTTGCCAGCTGTGTTTGCCAGAATTTCAATGGGATCACATGGAGATTCTGGCACCTCTCCCAAAACTCAGTATTTAGAAAGCTCTTGGCACAGAGTAATCCCTGGAGTATGGTATACTACCACACCTTTGTCCCACAACCCACCTCAGAAGGAAGAGCCTTGCAACTACCATTCCACCCACTCAACTTTCAAACCCCAGGTCTTTCATTCCTTGGCCTCTGCCTTCTTCTTGTGTTATCTTGGGACATAGTTTGTCCTTGGCTGCTTCAATTTGCTTTTGGGCTGTTATCACATAGTTGGGGAACTCTTCCATCTAGGTATGATATCCTTGCCCATGGATTCCTTGGTTACTGGTCTTAATCCCTCTGCTATTATTCACCACCTTGGGAGATTACTTACAAGTGGGTGGGTCCCTGACACATTGGCTGTCAACAATTAGGCGCCACTTTGCTGTCAAGTTTAATAGAAGTTTTAATGGGATCTCACTAATAGATTTAGATAATCAAGAATACTTTGTATTACTCCAAAGCCTGATCCTTATACAAGTACAAGACCATTGATTAGCTGATAATTGAGCTAATTAGATTGAAGGATTGGAAATATGTCATAATATTCCAATGGACACACCTCCTCCAAACCTTTAATCATCTGGATTTGACCCCAAGAAAACACTAATTATGGAAAGTCAATTAACTGCCAATGCAAGATGCAAAGTACCCATTCAAAGGGTAGTCAATACTTGAAGTTTCATGAATAAGTGGACAAGATGCCGCCAGGACCCTGTTGCACATACATGAGGTCCAGAAATAAATTGTAATTCCATGCTGGCACAGCATGAATGCCTAGCTCTGCTGCTGAAATTGGCATTCTGGGAAATAGTGAACTGACCAATAAGAGTTAGAAGCGCCAGAAAATAATCCTGGAAAGAGGACTAGATGCCCTAAAAACTCTCCTATTAATGAAATGATCAGAACATTTACCCTTAGTAGATAGAGAATCAACTTTTTTATCTTATTGTATCACTACTAGCCGCTGCCTAGTAGTCAGAAGTATCCAAGTGAGAGCATACCGCTGTCCACTTGCAGTATAGTAAAATTCTGCTACAGGCTAACAAGGAATTACCAGTCCATAGAACCCCAAGACCCAACTGATAACCACATATTGTTGCCATATGATCTCTTATCAACAATCCTATACAATGACAAATAATAAAGATAAAACATTCAAGATCATAAACCTTGACATTGTTTTAATTGATTGGTTACATTGTAAGACAGGCAGGGATGTATGAATAAGAGTGGGCATAGAACTTTATCACTGTCTCAGATGAAAGAGTGTGAACTGCAACCTACAGAAAATCAAACATGGCCTTGGACCCAGTTGGGATGCCTTGCTTGAAAACGCTTGGGCCACCCAAATACCTCCTTGATTAGGTTCAGGTATGGGTAATAGGTAGGAAAAAATATTAGTTGTATAGGCCCTGTATTTAATTGCTGTTGGCCAATTTTTACGCCTGTCTTGTTAATTAAAATTTTCAAGAATATCAGTCACATTGTGCCTAACATTATCCTACACAAAGATGTTGGTAAACCCTAAGCTTGTTATGGTAGAAAATCAAATGGAAGGGATAGTACGCCCTTGTAAAACCCAAAATCAGCAAAGAATTGTAGCCAAACCCCTGAAAGAAATAGACAACTTAAATGCTTTCATAGACAAAAATGGGTCAAATCTGGGGTTGCCCAAATAGCCCTCAAAAATCTGGACCTGTCTTATTTCCCCCTAAATAGTTATGACAAGAAAATTACGTGTTATACACTATTTGGGGATGGCAGCACTCAACCTGCTGGTTGCCAATTTTTTTGAATTATGACGTCATCAACTCAAATTCTAATGCAGGGCCACCAACTGCTGAAAATATTCTTGCCTGCCAATCAGAAGACGCAGAATCACCTCCTGCCCCATCCTGAACTCCCTTAAGACTTCCCCATTTCCCCTCTAGAAACTTGTTTCTAGATAGCTAAATATCCCTGGTGAAAATACAATAAGTTTGATCTCTATGCTGGAATACTTGGGCCTCCTGGCTCCTGTTGTTGACAATGTTTCATCTGCCCTATTTTACTTGGCTACAAACTCCTTTGCTATCCCTTGTCCTGCTCTGTACTTGGCGTCACCTATATCTTCTTTTTCTGATTCCTGCTCTAAATGCTTTTCTCAATCTCTGTCTTGGTGGCTACCTTCTGCTATACCTCCAAAGGCTCAAAATTAGTGAGCCCCTCCACCCAATTTGGCTTAGTGTTGCTTAAACAGCTAACAATTTGTTTAATTTATCCTCATTGTTTTTCCTTGAATAGCGCTGCTTGCCATTTAACTCTTACAAAGCTAGTGAGAATGAGATACTCTCAAACCAATTGGAGAAACATGATAAAGGCCCCACTATTGTTGAAGCCCTTGATCATCTGGTACAATTCAATACCAAGGAGATTAGAAGAGCTATAATAGAGTAGGCCACAGCACAAAAGACATCTTTTGGGATACATCATACTTGGTCCCCTTGAGCACATATATTTATGCGTTGCTCATAGAGAACACAGAGAAAAAATACATTGATATAGTAGAATTTTGATGTGTCCTTCTCCTTTGGTGCAGTATATATCTTGGCATATTTCTAACAGGTCTCAATGTTTATTGGTCTATTCTAATTTTACAGGAATGCATTGAGTTTTCCCCCCGGGAAACCTCATTCCTATGATCACACAATAATAAAATGGAACTAAGGCATTTATATCAAAATCATATTCAATCATAGTCTTTATATTTTCCAGTTAAAGATGGATGGTTCAGTTAATTCACTTCTTTATTTCCCAGATGTGCTCCTTTTTTAGGATGGTCAATTTGTATCTGAGCTTCTCAATAATGAGAACTTTTCTGGTTTTCATGAACGTATTATACAGCCTATGGGCTGGTTTTTCTGATAAACCAATGGTTTCTGCAGCCTTCTTGTAGTTCTGAGTATCCTTGATAAGTTTGATGAGGGTTTTACAGGTGGATTTTGAGATCATTTTATTCTTGGTTTTTTTGGCAGTAGGCAACAACTCACCAGGTTCTGCCAAGGCACAGAGCATAGGCACCTGGCTATAAAACACAGTATAGTAATTTTGAAACCTGTTAAGATAAACAAAAATTGTCAGTATAAAATCAAAATCAAAAATCAAGAAATTTATATTAAATTATAATCATTTGTATCCACTTTGATTTTGCTTTTAGACTGAGTTGTTTTTGTTTTTAGGCTAAGATATTTTGTTTATCTCAACAGGTTTGAAAAATACTGTAATATTTTTTGAGCACATGTTGCCCCTTCACAGTTTGATAACACTGTGGCTCATTGTTGTCATCTTGTCCTTTGCCATCATTCACATAAAGTTTGTAGGTGATATCCAGGACAGGGTTTTTGCTCTCTATAATACTGATGAAAATACTGTTGTGGTATTATACAGGGTTTTATACCAAGAAAATTTCTCAGTGGTGGTGTATTTTACTGTTCTAGTGATTGTGACCTTGATGGGCTTCATATACAGTTTTAAAGCTCTTGGGTTAATACTAGCTGCTCTTCTTTTCTGGGTGCCCTGGCCTTGTACTTGTATTTGTGTGGTTTAGGTTTAGGTTTCACTGCCTAACTTAGAAAAACTCTCATTGTTCAACTCCTAAGCTACAGTCACTCTGTTTTTTGGCCCACAATGGTGTTCATGTTTGTGTTGTACTCTTTAGCTCCTTTGCTATGCTGTTGCAATATGTCTATTTTGGTATAAAGTAAAATAAAGCCATTTTATCTATATAACTTTTTATTATAATGATAAGGAGCGCCTTTTGGGGAAGCTTCAAATATGGAATTAAGAAGAAGAGAAGTATATTTTATTGGATAATACTTTAGACTTATATAGACTTGACTTTGGCAGGGATTTAGTTGGATCAAACCTAGGGGTTGGTCATGTATGAGATGAGCTCAAGCCACTGGATAATTGGACAGTCATGTGATATTGCTTGGTTACCATTCTTGGTATGTTGAACAATATATCAAAAAGGCATCAAATTGGGCAATGGCTGAATGTTAAGTAGGTTGGCTGTAGCCAGAATTCTTGTACATCCAGGCCCTCAACACCCCCCTTAAGGGGTTACTCTGGTGCATCAGGAGGGGGCTTTGTTTTCACGGCTACCGCCTGATGCTCCTGGAGCTGTTTACTAGTTGGAACCAGTCTGGTCAAGTGTTCTCCTTTACTGAGGCAGAGACAAGTTCTGTGATATTTCTTGAAAATTGGGGTTTTGGCACCTTGGAATTTTACTAGATAGGTGTTGTGATCTGGTCTGTACTTGATGATTCTTCCTGGTCCCTGGTGTACTAAGTCTAGTTCTTGCTGTTGCCAGATAGGACCCAGACAGGGGAGTCAATGGGAAGTGGTTCCTCTGTGGAGGTTACCTTTTGTGTTTGAGCCTTTTTATTTCTGCTATTTTAGCTTTGAGGCGGATGTGTTGTAGATTTGGTGCTTGTTCTACTGTGGGGGGTTTCCCTGGGGGGATCTTTATGTATGGCTGTTTGTTGTGGGTGATTATTTCTGGTTTGTACCCATATGTTAGCTCAAACAGTGAATAGCCTGTTCCTTAATTGGTGTGGACTTGGGATACTAGTAATGCATATTTCACGTATAGTGGCCATGTGTCTTTGGCTTTGCCATCCATTACTTTCTCTAGGGTCCTGATAAGGCTGCTGTTGAGGTGTTCCACTCTGCTGTTGGCCTGTGGCCTGTATGGAGAGGTTGTGGAGTGTTTAATGTTTTTGGATTTTTAGTTGTCATTTACTACATGACCTGATAACTCAGTTACTCCATCAGTTATGATGTAGTCTGGGGTGCTGTAGAGGGCTATGATTGCTTTTTTAATGAAACTGTTGATGGTTTCTGCTTTATGGTTCTTTGTTGCCCAGCAGATGGGCCAGTGTGGCAAAGTTGATAGCTACAAACAAAGAAACATTGGTTTGTTTTTGTTTCTGGGAAGGGGCCCACTACATCCAGTCCCCAAACCTTGAATGATTCAGGGTCTGGTACTGGGTTGACCGTTGGCTGAGGGGCCTTTGGACTGGTGTATTTTTTGCACACTGTGCACTTTTTCAGAACATCAACTATATCCTGTTTTAGGTTGGGCCACCATACTATCTCTTTTAATGTGAGGTATAGGTTGTTATCCTTTGTATGTCCTAGTAGGTGGTGATGTCTTAGTATGGTGTCAACTCTTTGTGTGAGGGGGATGTACGGGACATGTTTGTTGTTAATGATTTGGTATACAGTGCCATTTGATAAATGGAAATACTTTTTGTTCCTTACTAATGTATTGCTGGTCAGTTGATGTGTTGAGGGGTCTTTACCTTTGATTTTATACTCAGTGTTGTACAAGTTTGGCCAGTCAGGGTCCAGGTGGTCAGGGTGATCCTCTCTAGGCTGACATATTCTAGAGAGAGCATCAGCCGTGACCAGCTCTGCCCTCTTTTTGTATTGGATGTCAAAATTAAGCTGTTCCATCAAGGACATCCATTTGGCTTGCTGCTGTGCAAGTGCATTCTGAGTTTTGAAATATATTAAGGATTTATGGTCAGTTAGTACTTGGACGTTTAAATGTCCTTCCAGATAATATCTCCATTTCTTTTATGTGTGGTATATTTCTAGCAATTTCTTATTGTGTATTGGGTATCTCTGATCAGTATTAGTTATTTTCCTGCTTTTGTAACATACTGGCAGGAAGTCTTGCTGCCCTGGCTGGCAGATGCGCAGGACTGCGCTAATGGCGGTGTCACTGGCATCTGACTCAAGCTTGTACAGTAGTTTTAAAAGCTATGGCAACAACCAAAAATACCTTAGATTTAAACAAAATGATTTCAGATTCAAACAAAATCCAACTCTCAGGTTAAAATATACACTCTGTTAACAGGGTTTATTGGTGTTAATGGGCAAAATGGGCCAACACAGCAACAAAGTACTCACGCGCAAAGCAAAATCATTCAAAATATAATCCAAAATACATGGATTAACAAACAAAATGGTGTGAGTTGACTTTTGGTGTACATATGTTTACTATGTGAATCTGTGACAAAATACACCCAAGCAAGGTGTGTCAAAACTCAATCCAAAAACAAAACACAATAGCAACTCACTATGTAAACAAAATCACTCAATCAGTTTGTGAAATGGGTTGTAATCAAGAATGATACCAAGGTATCTAAAATAAGACACAAGATCTGAAACAAAAAATTTAAAAATATTGTGTTGGGTGCTTAATTTGGCGTAAAATATGGGAAAATGGGTGTAATTTATTTTGGGTATTCTAAAATGGGTGTTGTAAAACCAAAAACAACTAACTAAGAAATAAATAATCTATAAATGGGATATTGGGTGGGAAAAATATTAATTGAATATCCATATTCAGATAAAAGCAAAAATTAAAAATAGGGAGTAACTTAATTAAGTTTTATTTAATATTTTATTAAATTCTCAAAATAGAAGGAACACAGCAACAGACTACCATTGCACCTGTTGTGCGCTGCAGTTGTGGTTGCCCCTGCGGGTCAAAGAATAGACTTAGTACAACACAAGTGCCTACTCAGGAGGGAGGCGTGAGAGGAGAGTTCCATAGTGATGCTGCACTGACACAGCTGGTTCAAGGAGCACAAGCTGCTAGGGTGTGGAGCATAACCCTTGGGTCTCAAAGCTGACCCAGAAGCCCATCAAAGTCACCACTACCAAAACAGTTAGAAAGAAGGAGGTAGAACTTACTTTGTATGTGTTTGACGTTGTGTACCGGCAAGAGTTGGTCCCCTTGGCCATGCTGGAGAATGTGAAGCCTGTACTTGATACTAGCTACAAGCCCTACGTCAGTGATGGTAATCAGAGGGAGGACAAGGAGCCCCGGTTCTACCAAACCAATGAAGAACAGCTGGTGTTAAAGAAACTTGCTGAGTTTTACACCAAGGTGTCCATGCCCTGTGTTATGCCCAATGCTAACAAGCCAATCCCCGCCGCTAAAAAGCCTGCTCACAAGCGCATTCCTGGCATTAAGTGCATTATCCTTCTCTGGCTCATGCAGGAATCTGGTGATTACAAGGCGGCTGCGGCTCTTGTTGGGGTGGATCCCAAGTACGCCTCAAAGACCTTCAACAAGTTCATTGATACTGGCTGAGTCCTTGCTGTGGAGAAATCCTTGCTTGTTTCAACCATGCTCACCAAGGAGCACAAATGGGCAATCTGCCAGTGGATAACCTGAGATTTCCATCTTGAACTGGCAAATATACAGGCCATGGTCAAGTCCGCTTTTGGGATTTAGGCCTCAATTTCCTTCTATTATCATTTGGTCAAAGGAATGTGCTTTTTCCTGGAAAAAGCTTGGGGTATCCCCCTACAAATGGAACAGCCCAGCCAATATCAAGACCCGGAAAAACTACACAGAGGCGTACACTGCCCTCAAAGCCAAGGGGATGGTCAAATTTTATTATATTGACAAATCAGCATTTGCCTTGTCTATGCAAAATGCATATGGCTATGTCCCCAAAGGCTCCAATGACAGGATGGCTTGGCGTGCTGCAGTCTGCGCCACAGCATACTCAATGGTGGCTCTCCTTGGTCCAAAGGGGGTCAAGTTGTACCAAATGATAATAGGCTCCCACAATAGCCGGACCTTCCTATCATTTCTTCAATTGGTCCAGGAGCACCTGAGGCGCACAAGCCCGGGCTTCACTAACGTAATTGTATTGGACAATGTTGGTCTCCACAAGGTGGCAGATATTCTTGAAGAATTTCCATTAATTGACACCAGCATTGCAGTGGGCCCCCAGCAATTGGCCACAGCAAATTTGTGCCTTCTCTTTCTCCCTGCCTATTTGCCCTTCCTAAATCCCATTGAGGAAGTCTTTGGGTGGCTCAAGCAAGTGTCAAGCAAGTGTGGTGATCCACATGTGTGCAGTTTTGCAGGAGAGGGTTGATTTGGCTTCAAATAAAGACAATATGCTAAAAAATGGCAATGGGTGGTTAGCTAGTGACGTTGTAAACTAGTAGGTAACATAGGGCTGCTAGGGGTAAGTGAGGTAAGCCTAGTAGATAACTTGGTCTGCTAGGAGAATTGAGGTAACCCTAGTAGGTAACATGGTCTACTAGGGTAAGTAAGGGGAGCCTGGTAGGTAACATGATCTACTAGGGTAAGCAAGGCCTGGCTGGTAGGTAACAAAGGACTATCAGAGGCAGTTGTTGCCTCCACCCAGCAGAAGATGTTGGTTGCCTTGGGCTATAGCACTTCACCTAGCAGGGAACTGTGGCTGCTGAGAGGGTGAAGACTGAAATAGCAAGCAGGGAACTTTGTCTTTCTGGGGGGGAGTAAGTTTGGACCCCTGGCGGGTAATGCGGGCTGCCAGGGAGGGGAAGAGCTCTTAGGGCTCAACGTACCCTAATACGCTTGCAGGAGGTCTGTGAGCAAGCACCCTGCCTAACGTACTGGAAGGATGTCCTCATTTGTGCCCATATGGGATCTTTGGGGAAACCCAAAGTGAGCATTATAGGGTATAGGCATGCTCAGAGGTGTCACCAAGGTGGCTTGCTTGGGGAAGCAAGCTGCAGAACTTGGTGTGATCAGGCCTCTGGGAAGTAGAGCTGATTACTCTGCGACTGAAAGCCCAGACTTAATCACCTGGGTGAGTAAAGACAACGCATAGACATAGATTTATGGTTGAATGGCCTAAGTGGATTGCCACTTGCGAGGGCCCAGTCAAACACCAGTTCAATGTAGACTCATGCCTGGGTCTAAAAGTTCTGGTAATGGGGGCTGAGATAAAGAACCAAGGTGGTTCATGGAATTGGCAGAGAAAACTAGCAGGAAGGACTGTTTGGTCACAGTGAAGGCTAGTTGATGAACTGTTAATTCATATTGAATGGAATGAACCAAGATGGTTTAGTGTGTTAAAGGAACAAATGAGGTTCCTAGTGAGGATTTGGTATGAAGCTAGTTAAGGATAAGCAGAAGGACAAGAAGACATGATGAAGGACTAGCAGATCATGGTTTAAGATGGCCAAAGGACCAGAAGTTTGTGCTAAAGAACTGAAGAGCTGAGAGGATGACCTAGCAGGACTGAATACAGTGGTTAGAAGAGCTGGTTTAGTGATTTTTGAGAAGAAATTTGGATATAAAGAAGCAGTTAAAGAATAATTAAATACTGCCTGATTATTATTAAGAAAGAATTGAAAATCTTATAAGGAAAAATAAAGAGAAGAAAAAAATAACCTATAGTTTGTTAGAACTATATGTTATTTTTAGAAAAGAGATTAAAGAGGAAACAGATCAGAAAGAAGCTGGAAGAAGAACAGAAAAACTGTGAGGGCAAAAGAGTAAATTTTGCCAAGAACAACTAGGAAAGCAAAAGTACAAGCAACAGGCAAGTTCAAAGATGCAAAACGTTTAGAGAAACACAGAGAAACGCGGAGAAACGTTGAAAAAATCAAAGGATCAAAAATTGCCTAAGTAAAACATATGTGGAAGCGCTTGCAATTTGCTGGGGAAACATAACAGGAATTACGGCAAAACTGTTTGAAACGCGGAGCAGTTGTTTATCCAGAGCTGACAGCTTCAAGTTCAAACCAGGGTCAGGGACAGGTCATCCTGGGAAACTGTTTCAGCAAAACTGTTGAAGCAAGGCGTTTGATTGGCTGCAACCCAGAGCCTACTTAATCAGTTTTTTAAGGGCTTTAACTTGAGAGTTAAAGCCTGAAAATGGGGAGCATAAGCAAAAAATTCAGGGCTTTCATTGGCTAAAGTAATTTTAAAAGTTTAATATATTATAGAAGAAAAAAAACAGGATAGTTTAAGCTTTAAAGAACCAGAGTTCTAAGAGAGGTTTTTAGTCTGAAACAAGGGGCTATAAAAGGGAGAGCTATCTGAGACTCTTAAGGGACTGGATCAAGTGGATTACAAAGGCCACCAAAAGCTACAGTAGGAGAAAAATACCAAGGATAGGAAGCCAGAGCTGATTCAGACCACAGGAGTTTAAGATTAAGACAACAGAGCCCATGACTAAAGTGCGGAGCCCAAGACCAAAGCAAAGGAGCCCAAGATCAAGGAACAGGAGTCAAAGACCAAGTACAAGGGGTCCAAGATATTATTAAAGGACTCCAAGTATTGGCACAACCCCTTTCTTATTCCATACCCCAAGGCAATATCTCAGAAGGTTTCTAAGGGGATCTTCCTTCTGACAGAAAATAAAGCGCCTATTACGACCCCTATCTGAATTTCCCATGTGAAAAGAGTATTTAAGTCTCATGAGTCAATTACCCCATATTTTCTATCCTAGCCCAGGGGATGAGGAATACTATTGCCTAGGGTGCAGGAAGTTTGCCTCTAGTAAATCTTCCCAGGAGGAGTGAGAGAAGGTGACAAGGCATTTGGAGATGTTGAATAGAGGAAGAGAGTTCATCAGAGAAGAGTTTACAAGACTACTACAGGATCAATATTGGCCTACAGGAGGGCTGGCGTCTGCTGAAGTCCAGGTATACGGTGGAGAAGCTTGCTTGGTGATTGGAAAGGTACTGGAGGAGTTTGCCCTTATGCAAGCCAAGTATAAGCTTCTCACTAACCCTTCACCCCTGTTGGAGAATGACAACTCCTCCAAGCCGGTCCCTGGCTACAACCCAGGACACACTATGGGGACTGGTGACCAGGAACCCCACAGCAAGGAACCCCAACTGGGACCAAGGACCTGTTTGATTTGCTGCAGGCCAGGATCCATACCCTCCCAGCTGAGACTGTGGCCAAATTCTATGGCAACACTGATTTGTTCATCCCTGTGTGCCTAGCCAGACAGCCAATCAATTAGAGGCTTAGTGTATCCAATTTTTTTATATTCTCTTATTTAATATTCAAGATTTATTAATTATCATTTTATATTTAGATCTTTCCACACCTGCAATCACATTCAGAAGATCCATCAATAGATGTAAGTAATTTATTTATTTTATTATCTATTATTTTATTATGCCATCTGAGGTAATCCCAAACGCTCAATACTGGATTATGCAAATAGATTTAAATCACTTTTGTCAAATAAATATAAAATAGTCTTATAAAAATTAAACATAAAATATACAAGTTGGAATTTATTTTATTAACGTATTATTTTATGCTTTTATGAAACCCATTTCCGCAATATGCTTTGCAAATCTTGTTTGCTAAAATATTATTTGAAAAATTATTTATAATATAAAAATATAGTAGAGTATAAATATATTTATTGATATAGAGAAAAATCAAGTGCACCTGTAATGGGTTTGGCGGTATGTACCCACCCCGCAATGGAGGTGGCGCACAACCTCCACCGCCACACTGTGGACGGTGGATACACTTGTATTAAAGTATTTGCGCCTGCTGGTAAAAGGAAGGATGGTGATGCAGGAATGGAGGAGCAGCTTTTCTGGCGGGGCTGCAAACTCAAAGATGCCAGCCAGGACCAGGGCGTCCTGGATGACATGATCCACTTAGTTGTACCCAGGGGGGGACCTTCTTCCTGTCCAGTGAGAGCCTGGCCTTGTCAAACCCAAGAAGGAACCTGTTTAGGTCCTCTACACTGGCGCTCATCCCAAAGAAGAAAAGATAACCAAGGTAAACAACAAGGTGAAGCCTTTGTCCAGCAAAGTCTTCTGTAAACTTGCACAATTTGTTGTATAAAGTGCTAATCTTCTTGTGCTTGGTTTTGGAGAAGGTCAGCTCCATAGCTGCTGGGACCCCCGTCTTGTTGGCGCTCCAAGTCAGCCTGAAGTCCGCCAGGAGGATTTTTGTCTTCTTTACAGCTATTATGTTGTTAACAGCCAATTTTGACACCACGCGCCCAAAGTTCTCCAACAGGTAAGAGATGGTATGCTCCACCGGGAAGCAGAAGCAAGCAGTTGCATGAGCCTGGCCCATCTCTGGTATATTCTTGAATGGGAGTGTTGCCAGGATGTCCCAAAAAACTTAATGGAGTTTACACAGTAAACTTCACCAAGGTTAACCGGGTCCAGGTGGACCAGTTGGGCATTCTTGTAGGCATTAACTGCCCACTCAGATTCCCCCTCACCATGCAAAAGCCCAGCCAATGCCTCCCTGGACATCAGGAATGTACTATGAATCCTGTCTTCAAGCTCCCGCAAGACAGGGGGAGACAGGAAAAGCTGCCTTGCCACATGATTAGCATAGTTGGCATAGAAGGTGGGGGGGCAAAAGGGACCAGGACCTGGCGGAATTCACCATCAACATCTTCTAAAAAAAGATAAGTATTTAAGAATTTTTATTAATTATAATTTTTTAGGTTACCTTCTTAGGTTTCTTCCTTGTGGGCGGCTTCAGCCAGCTTTGCCATTCTTGGCGCAAGCAGCTGTGCGGGAAATTTGGTATCCTCCGCCCTGGCACGCTTGGTGGGTTTGAGGTGGGCATACATCTCTGGGTCATCAACCCAGAAAGATGGCACAAAAAGATTGTATGCCTTGAACTGGAGCCCCTCAACCACATTTTTTGAATATTTAGATAGCGCTCAATTGTCTGCTCTGGGGTGTCAGGCATTTTTGACATTAGTGCCTTTGCGGACACCTTGTCAATTTTGTCCTCAGTGAGGACGGCAGACTTCACTTTGGCTTTGACCTCGCAGTCAATGTCCTTTATTTTGGCAATTGCCAAGTTGAGGTCCTTCAGAAGCTTTTCCAATTCTCTCATTGATTTTTTACTAACCTTTCCAGATGTTTTTATAGCTTTTGCCTCATTAAATTCTGTATTATTTTGATACTGTTGCCTCTTTGTTTATTCCTTTTTGTTTTCCCATTTACTGCATTATCCCATCTTTTTACCCATTGTGTATATGTTTTACGCTCATCTCAATATTGTTGTTTGCTTTGTGTTGGCATTGTTTCCTTGATTACCATATTATTTTTGCCGCTTGACATAGCCCCTTGTGAAAATAGTAACAACAATTTGATGATCAGCTAAATTTGAATTAGAAAATTATAGTGTTAACTGTTTTTAGATAAAGTTGCTACTGATCTGAATTCAAGACCTTAATGATAAACTTTATGCCAATCAGGAGCCAGGTGATAAAGTGATTGTTATGACATAAAGGGTCATTCAATAATTCTTTGATGCATGTGCGCTAATTAATATGATTGGCTGGATGTTTTACCATTGTATGCCATTGCTGCTGTGGCAAGTTGTTGATGGACTAGTGCCAACCCAGCAGCTGATTGGGCACTAGTCCATCAACAACTTGCCACAGCAGCAATGGCATACAATGGTAAAACATCCAGCCAATCATATTAATTAGCGCACATGCATCAAAGAATTATTGAATGACCCTTATTGCCACAACAATCACTTTATCACTTGGCTCCTGATTGGCTTAAAGTTTATCATTAAGGTTTTGAATTTGGATCAGTAAAAACTTTATCTAAAAACAGTTAACCTATAATTTTCCAATTTAAATTCAGTTTATCACAAAATTGTTGTTAATATTTTCACAAGGGGATGTGTTTGGGTGCTAAAAATAACTGTGTTCAGGATCTAGATACACAACATAGTAAATATATGATTTTATAGAAATAAGCTGAACATAAAGAATAAAACCAACTATAAACAAAGAGAACACAAACAATTGAAATTCAAAAAAAGATAAATATAAATCTTTTGGGACCAGGGGGTTTATTGAGGCAGGGAAGAGTGATGCCTAGTAGGCAGAATGGCGCAGGAAGGAAGACGTAGAGGCAGTGCTGGCCTGGGGGTCTGGGATTGGGTGGGTGGGTGGGGCTGGAAGGTAGCAGGGTGGGGGTGGCAGGTGTAGGGGTAGGAGGATTGTGTGTGATGGCCGCCATATAACGCTTGCCGTATTCCTTGTCTGACATTGCCTTGATTGGCTGGTAGGTAGCTGTGGTAGGAATGGGAGGTGCTTATCCTTACATGCTTGGTTGCCCATGTTAATATGGAAAACCATTTGCGCAAACAAGTCAGCCATCATTTAGTGACCAAAGAGAGAATTGTGGTCAAGGACCCCAAGATAGAGGTCGTTGAAAGCCTGAGAGCGGCGCTCCTGGAGCGTATCTCTAACATTAAAGAACACAAAATCTGCCAGATGGACGTTGGCGTGACCAGCTGGGTACACAGAGGCCTGGTACCCGCGTTCCTGGAAGGCCTCAAGGGCAGTGGAGCTTCCCTTCATCTGGTGGCTCAAGAAAACCTGGTATTTGGAATTCAAGCCATCCCAGGAGTTGAGCAATCCACCAAGGATATGGCTGTATGAGTACCCATTGATGAAATCTGGGTTTCTACAATAGTAGACAAAACCCTTAGCTGAAACAGCCAGAAATGCACCAATGAACAACCCTTCTTGACCCTCTTCCTTCTATTCTTGGCAACAGCTTTTCCTTGCTCACCAAAATTGTCAAAAGCTATTGATAGCTTATAATATGAGACAAACATGACATCATCTGACAGACTAGTCAAGCATCAGACCAGGGTTGATTTGATGGTGGTGTCATACAGGGAATCCTCAGCGCCATCTCATTGGTTGCCGGCAAAATTGGTAAGAACCCATATAGAAGCCACCTTCCCATACATCCAGAGCTGCACCATGCGCTCAGAGACCCATATGTTATGGTGGTCAAGCTGCTTCCAGACCTGGGTCAAGGGAAGCTTGGGGTCCCACTGAAGGAGGTCAAGTATGATTGGGTAGGCCTTGTTGATTTGGGACTCTGGGGCCTTCTTTGGCTTTTTGGCTATCCCAATTAGATTCCCCTTGTTCATTAGGTTATTGAATTTCTGCATTATTGTGGCTTGGGTGAATTGTAATTGGCTGGCTATCTGATCTCAGGACAGACCCTGCAGGTTGAGTCCCACAATTTCCTGAAGAATTTGGGCAGTGATTATTCTGTGTTTGGGGCGCTGGGAAGCAGGAGTTGAAGCCTGATTGGCTGAGGGGGGCAGGTTGGGCAGTGGCAGGAAGTTGTTCTAAATCAAGGTTACCATCCTGATTGGTTGGTTGACAGGCAGCTTGTGCAGGGGTGGGTGTGGGAGCAAGGGCAGAGCTAGACTCTAAGTGACTCTCAAACAAGTTAAAGCCATATGGGTTGGGGGACAGTAACAGGTCAGCTTCCTCATTATCTGCCTCAAAGGCTTGGGTGTAAACAGGTGCCTTCACGTTCTGAGCCTTGCCTCCATTGAAGCTGGTCTGGCTGCTGCTGGCTTGGCTGCTGGTGCTGTCAAAGATATTGCTGTTAAAAACCATTGTAAAAAACCTAGGATAAAATCACCAAAAGTAGAAAATTTAAAATTTAATGATTTATTTTTATTGTAATCTTAAGTCCATATTTGAAAGGTTCTCAAAACCTTTTCATACAAATCTGGAGCCATGAAAATGGATAAAATGCCTCTGTTCCTAAATTAGATAGCTGTTGATTGGCTGTTAAACTGTTATTTTTCTATTTTAGGCTGCTCATACTACACATCTTGTGTGAGTTCATTTTGTTTTGTGCTTGTGTAATCTTGCTTCTAGATTGCTCAAGTTTTGTTTCACTTTAGTCCTTCTGTTGGTGCCTCATATGAATCCTGATTGTATTATAATATACTCTGGAATAGCATCCATCCATTTCACTTGTTATGTCAGTTCATTTTGTTTGTGGTTTGAACTACACCGCTTGATGTTTGCTTTAATTTTGTATAACAGGTTATTGAAATTTTGTTTTTGGTTTGGCAGTTCATTTATTAACCAAAAATATTTAAATTAATTGAATCCTGAATCTCACGCAACTTGGATTTTGTTTGAATCTGAAATCATTTTGCTTAAATCTGAAGTATTTTTGCTTGTTGCCATAGCTTTTAAAACTACTGTAGCACCTGTTGTTATTAGGGTATTGCAAAATTGGTGCTTTGATCAAAGCTTGTTTTAATAATTGGAAATTCTTGCACATTCTGGTGTCCAGATGAATTTCTTTTTGGTATTACCCTTGGTTAAGTCATTGATTGGTGTGATTAGTTTTCTGCAGTCTTTGGTGTATTTCTTTAGGTAAGCTACCATTCCAAGAAAGCATCTAACTTGTTTAACAGAGGTGGGGTGTTGCTTGTTATTTATGGCTTTAATTTTGTCTGGATCTGCTTTGATGTCACTGTCAGAGAAAATGTGGCGCAAGAAGAGAAGTTCCTTTTCCATAAATTGGCACTTACTTGGTTTTGCATAAATTTTGTGCTTTGCAAGTCAATTGAGTGTCTTGCAGACATGTGTGAGGTGTTCCTCTTTTGTTTTTGAGAATATGATGATATTGTCAAGGTAGTATAATGTATTTGAGAGACCATTTATTGCTTGGTTCATCATGATGACAAACGTTGTGGGGGTGTTGGTCATCCCAAAGTTCATTAGCCTACATTCAAAAGATCCAAATTGTGTATGGAACGCAGTTTTTGCTATGTCCTTTTCCTTTACTTCAACTTGGTTGTAACCTGAGGTGAGGTCAATTTTGGAGAAAAATTTGGCTCTGAGAGTCTTGCAAACAGATCCTCTATAAGCAGGAGAAGGTACTTATTCTTTACTGTGCTTGCATTTAGTGCTCTGTAGTTGGTTACTAGACACAGAGTGTCCTCCTTTTTCTTTACAAAGAACACTCTGCCCCCCATGGGGATTCAGACAGACAAATGAATCCTTTGGCTAGATTGTCCTGGATGTGGGTTTTTAGGGTTTGGGTCTCCAATGGGGAGAGTCTGTAGAGGGGTGCAGGTTTAGGCATGGCCTTACATAAGTCAATGCTATGTTTGATCTCCTGTTTGGGGGGGTAGCTTGGTGGGTTCTTCTTTGAATACGTGGGTGTATTCATTTAAGAGTGCTGCAAGTTCTGGGCATTAGATCTTGGTTGTTTGCATGTTATTGAACTCAGTGTACCTCATTATGTGGAGGGTACTATCTTTGGTTAGACAGCTGAGTCATCTTGTTTTATGACCTGGACAAATACTGTGTCTCTTAGGATGAGGTCATTGGGTTCTTTGAGGATGTTAAAATTGACTCTGTTGTGTTTGATGGTCATGGTTTTTGTTTTCCAACACACGCTGGGGTCCACTCAGGTGAACTAGTCCATGCCTGCTACAATTTCATAGTTTATGTTGTTCATTATTAGTCCTTTGATGGACGCTTGTATGCCTTGGAGGTTAATTCTGAAGGGAGTTTTTTGCCTTTGAGTAGAACCTTTGATATGTCTACCATTCTGGCCTATTTGAAGTTGGATTTGACAACTGATATTTTGTACTTGGTTACAAAAGATTTGCTAACCATAGTGTGTTGTGCACCTGAGTGGAATAAAATTTTATGTTTATGTGATTTGTAAGTGCATGGATAGACAAGAAATTGTGAGTGATCTTTAATTTTTATGATCATAAAAATGGAGGATTGCAAGACATGTGGGATACAAGAAGCAAAGTTTTTGCCTTGGTACAATTTCTTGTCAAGTTGGGGGGAGACAGGGGCACTTAAGCCTGTTCCCCCTCCTCTTTTCCCTGTTACTCTGTTTTGAGACCTTTGAGGTCAGAGAATGTGGGGTCAGATTCATAGTGAGTTGCTACTTTAGCGTTGTTAACTTTGGTAGTGTCCTCTTTCTTGGGACAGGAGCAGTTTGCGCTTTGGCTGCAATTGCCATTGTTGCAATTGGAGTTGCTGTTGCTATGGTTGGTATTCTGACGTTTATTGCCATTGGAGTTTTCTCTGCCATTACTGTTTGAGGAGTGATTGCTGTTGTGTGCAGCATATTCCATGTTTGTGTGTTTTTCTGCATGTTTGGCTTCTGCAATGAGCTCAGGAATGGAGGTGTTGGCCTCTGGGCAGATGAGGGCAGCAACAGAGGGTTTCATTCTGTTGATGAATGAGGCTCTGGTATGTACGTTATCAGCTTGTTCTGGATTTGGATTTTGCAACGTATTTCCTCAAATTCATTGGTGTAAGCTGCAATGAGGTCTTCTGAGGAAGATTGCTGAGCTGTATTGCAATGTCTTAGAGGGATTCTGTGACGCAGAAATTGTGGGTGATGTCTGCTTTGAACTCTTCCCAGTTGTCAAGCTGGTTGTCAGTTTGTGAGTCAACCCAGGTGGCAAACCAGTTAGCTGCGGCCTCATATAGGCGCTTGTTGGCTTCCTGGACCCATTTCTCATGGGGGATGCGGCTAGCGCAGAGTTTAGCGGCTGTGTGGTCTAGCCAGTTGATGACGTTTTCTTTGTTTTTACCAAAGAACTTGTCAATACCAATGTATTTGGTGTTGGTAACTTCACCTTTGATAGGTGGTTGTGCATTTGTTTGTGGTTGTAGAGAGCAACTGTATTGAATTATCTTGGCGCATGCTTTGGGCATGACCAGTCCTTTGAATATGGTGCATCCACTAGGTATATCTTGGTCAATGTTGTGGGCACAGAAGTACGTTTTCCAGGTCTCCTGGGATGTGGCCTGGTTGAGTACATGAGCAAAGGTGGGCAGGTTTTGGTCAGACATTTTCTCTCTCATGGGTTTGGTCAAAAAACTGTAGCTGCTACCAGTGATAAGGAGCGCCTTTTGTGAAAGCTTCAAATATGGAATTAAAAAGAAGAGAAGTATATTTTATTGGATAATACTTTAGACTTATATAGACTTGACTGTGGCAGGGATTTAGTTGGATCAAACCTAGGGGTTGGTCATGTGCAAGATGGGTTCAAGCCACTGGATACTTGGGCAGTCATGTGATATTGCTTGGTTACCATTCTTGGTATGCTGAACGGTATATTGGAAGGGCACCAAATTGGGTGATGGCTGGATGTTAAGTAGGTTGGTTGTAGCCAGAATGCTTGTATATCCAGGCCCTCAACAGTAATTTTTATTTGTCTAAATATAGTAGCATAAAAGCTTTTAGTTGCTATTATTTTTCCAAATTATGTTTGAAATCTCTATATTAATTGTTTTTGGACATAAATTTGTACTTTTAGCTGTATGTATTGATAAATTTGATTTTTTTGATAATTTTAATCCCAAAACAGACACTCAAAATATTTTTTTCTGTTTTTTTTCTATATTGTAATCTTAGTTAGGGGTTTGATAACAGCATTATAGATTCATTGATTTGTTTTTATATTTTTTGTTGTCTTTTCAGTTGTTATTGGGGTTTGTTGTTGGGTCAAGTTTTTAACTTTTGTGACTGAGTTTGATGTGTTCTTAAAAAAATAGTAGATATAGTAGCTTTGTTTTGTGACTGAAACTCATTTGTTTTAGTGCTTGGTATATTTGTTTTTGTATCATAATTTGTTTATTCCCAGTTTGCGTAAGCTGTTATGTGACTGGATTTTTTTCCAAATAGTGTACATTTTTTGTGGAATTAGCTTCTATTTTTATCTAAAAAGTTGAGCTTTGTTTGTGACTGAAACCTTTTGTTCTGACCTGAACAATTTTTGTTTATCTCAACAGGTTATAAAACTACTGTGCTACAGTTTTTCAGATTTCTGATAGTGGTATCAACAATAGTTTTTCCATGGCATTTAACAAATTTAAATATTTTACAGAGCACTTAATATATTTTCTGCACCTATTTAAATAAGTAATATAAAGATTCATATGCTCCAAAATGATTGTCATTTTCAGTTCATACTTTTTTAAAAAAATCTAGTACATTTAAGAAGTCTTATAAAAACATCCACCTGAAAATAAAAATCCTAGAATAATATTTGAGATAAAAAATCATGATTTTCCTATTTAACTTTATTGATTTCTTTAAATACCAATATAAATCCTAATAAAGAAATAGGTTTTTTAGAATAAAAACAGCTGCTGTAAATTCAGAACCTAAACTTTAAAATGCAGGATTGACAAATCCTTGGTCCAAATTTCATATCACTTTTACAGGCAACTCAGCTGAGTGAAAATTAAAATATTTAATAAAATCATCATTTATTTTGACTTTTTTTGATTTATTTAAATTGGCAAATTTTGAATCCCTTGAGCAGATAACTCAACTAAAAAAAGACAAAACACAGCAAACAAATGTGGGATACATGAATCAGAAATGCGGGATTCTAATGTACAATTTGAGATTTCCTGTATATCAAACAAATCATAGACATCATGTAAAAATTAACAAATCTGAAATTACGGGATTGTCAAATCCAAGAACCAAATTTCAAATCAAAAATGAGGTGAATTTGAAATAAATATAATTTATGGGTGTTTCAAAAAGGATGTCAAAGGATATGGAGTGGATTTATGCTAATTCTTTTAGAAATCATAGGCATTTTCAAAAATCACCCTATTTCATTTTAGGGTGACTAAAATTTAGATGCTTGATTACAGTAGATTTTAAAAAACGCAAATAAGAAAATACAATTATAAATTACAATATATCTTATCACATTGTCTTTTCCTTGATGTTTTGATAGCTCATTTGCTGTTGATAATGTGCTTGCGTTTAATTGGATAGTTTCACCTCCAGTTGTCTTGACGATAGGAAATCAAGTTGCCTCCCCAAGACCAGCTGTAGTTGCAGAGGCAACTTGATTTCCTATTGCCAAGGCAACTGGAGGTTAAACTATCCAATTAAACACAAGCAATTTATCAACAGTAAATGAACTATCAACACATCAAGGAAAAGACAACATGATAAGATAGATTGTAATATATAATTCTACTTTATTAATAGCATTTTTTAAAATCTACTGTAACCAAGTATCCTTAATAGCAATACATGAATACATAGTGTAGTAAACTGATGCTTTATATTTTCCACCTTTCCTTCTTCCTTGAAAAAAGTTTCTGCGTCATAGAAAAGTAGCTCATAAATCATTATATGGGTTTATGGTTGCTATATTAGAGATTTAGAGTGCAAAATATTGCATCATTTCCAGTTTAGACAATTTTACATTTCACTTAATTTCATGTCTAAACATGGATGTTGAGATTTTATTTTCCATTTGATTTTATCCAGAGTGGAGCTTCTTGATTTGAGTTGATTTGTCCTAGTTACTTACTGTACATTCAATTTGGATTCCAGTTCCCGCAATTATTATTTGAGTTTACTAGTGGCATTCAAAAGTGATTTGAAATTTGGTTCTTGGATTTGACAATCCCGCAATTTCAAAAAACATAGTAAACTTAATGAAAATGGTTGATGGATTTGAACACTTCAAATCTGATTTCAGTTAATTCATTTTGTCCATTGGAAATATGCAGTTCAACTTGAACTTTGCAAAGTGTCTATGAGTTCCCGCATTTTTGAAAATACAAATAAAAATACAAAGAATTCAATTTAATTAAAAAAGACTATCCTGCAAAAGTGATTCAAATTTGGACCAAGGATTTGACTTTCCCGCATTTTTACGTTCAGGTTCTGAATTTACAATATTGGTTTCAATTAGACCACCACCTATTTTTAAATTCTCCTTATAATCTAAGACTATAACACAAGATTCCTCATCTAAGTTGTTAATATCTTTTTTATGTTCTCTATTTTGATGAATATAAAAGTCTTTATTCTGATAATAGATTTTAAGTCATCATTTATAAAATTCTGAAAGTTGTAAATTTTTGTTTTTGTTGAGGGTCTGGATGTACAAGCATTCTGGCTACCGCCAACCTACTTAACATCTAGTCATTGTCCAATTTGGTGCCCTTCCAATATACCGTTCAACATACTGAGAATGGTAACCAAGCAATATCACATGACAATCCAAGTATCCAGTGGCTCAAACCCATCCTGCACATGACCAACCCCTAGGTTCAATCCAACTAAATCTCTGCCACAGCCAAATCTATATAAGTCTAAAATATTATCCAATAAAAGACACTTCTCTTCTCTCCTAATTCCATATTTGAAGCTTCCCCAAAAGGCGCTCCTTATCACTTTCATAATATTGTTTTCTTTTTCCTAAAGATAGTTTTAAACTACAAATATTACACACAGTTTTTTTACTCTTTATTATATTTTTTGGTATTAGTTGATAAAAGTTGAAATTGATATTGTAATCTCATGTTTTATTTCCATACTGTCATATATTTTTTGTTTTTAAGAGAGAATATTTTATTGTAGTTGAGTATTCAATAATTTTCTTTCAGTATCTTTACAGTAGTTTTAAAAACTATGGCAAAAAGAAAATATACTCTGGATTTAAGCAAAAATAACTCAGATATAAATGAAATAAAAAAGAAACAAATTTAAATTAATTTACAATGGATTTGTGTTAAATTCAATTTTGTTTAAATCCAAAGTATTTTTGCTTGTTGCTATAGCTTTTAAAACTACTCTACAACTTTTTACAGTTCTTTTTTTTAAACTGGCTTGTTTCAAAAGAATTTTTCAGTAATTCTTTAATTATTTCATTTTTTAATGAATAGCTATTATTTTTGAGTTTTTTGTTCAATCTTACATTTTTATTTTTATTTATTTTTCTTGATTAACCAAACTCACTTTTAAGCATTTTAAATCCCATTTCAGTGAGTTCTTTAGAGAGTAGCTAGAGGTAAACAGAGATTTCAGGGCTGGAAGATGCTTTTGAGGAGAAGTATTCAGTAGGACACGCCATTTCAAAAAGGCACTTTGATTTACGCCATCTCAAACTAAGTTTGAGATGGTGTTTTTTGTGTTAGTGATTTTGAATCACAAAAAAATAAAATAAACAATAAAATAGTTAAAATTTACATATACCTTTATAATGTGGCATCTTGAATTTACACTATCTCAATTCTGTCACTTCAAGTCAGATTAATTAAATCTTATTTTGCTAACTTTATTTACATATGAAATTACTTAGTGTGGGGTGTGTTTATGCCATCTCAACTTTACATCATTTTTAATCACGCTATCTATCTTTAACTAAAATAAGCTTATACCCAAATTAAAATAAAGCCTGTTGTATAGTGCCAGAAGATGTTTCTATAGTATTAATCTAAGACACTTATAATAAGAACAACCTAAAAAGATGCCACTATGATAGTCCTTCTAGTGATTGTTATTGCTGGGTAAAAAACCAGTTTTGTTTTATGTAAATTATAATTTCATTATACATGGATATGTTGATAAGTGTTCTTTTAATAAAATATTTTAATAGTGATTTTAATATGGAAGGGGGTGATTACGCTATTTCAATTTACGCCACTTCAAAATCCACTGATTTTCATATCACCCAATTGATTCATCGTGCACAATGAATAGGGGAAAATAAGGTGAAATTACATATGACTCCAGGCTACCCTATATTGATTCCCCCACCGCAATTCTTGCTTTCCACTTTTCAAAATTGATGGTAAAAATCATATTAATAAAAAAATGTAAGAAAACATATGAAAATTTGCAATTATATATATTTTTATCTCCTCTAAACAACTGGGTACTTTTTAACACCAAATGTATAAGCTAGTTTTTGAGAAATTCAAGTTTTACTATTTGGCCTGGTTGAGGTAGCTCCACCAGAAATTTGTTAATTTAATATAAAAATGATCAAAAACACTATGTTTTTGAGCTACAGCACCTCAATTAGGTCACTTCAAAAAACGACATTTGACTGCAAGGTTTCAGTCAAAACTCAAAGTTTTGCATACTTGCATTAATAAAAAATATTTTTTACAAACTAAAAAAATTGAAATTTTGATATTATATAATTTAAGCCTCTCTTTAAAATTCTATGTAAAAACAATTACTACTTTTATATTAAAAACATTCTCATTTTCCTCTTTAAAAATAACCTCCAAATTTCCCATATTTTGATACTAATTCACTTTTAGATGCCTTCCAAGCCTACCACCAAAGCTGCGCCCAAGACCACCAAGGCCTCCAAGTCCAAGGTCACTCCTCCCAAGGCCAAGAAGGCCAAAATTGCCCCTAAAAAGCAGGCTACTAAGGGTAAAGCTCCCTCCAAGACACCCACGCCTTCCCCTGAGCCTGAGGAAACAAGCCCAACCCCTCCCCACTCTTTATTTGTTTACTCCCCTTCAGACCCCCAAGAGAAGTTGTTCAACTTCAACTGCCACTATGATCCCACCTCAGAGACTGAAGATGAAGAGTAACAGGAGCCTGAGACTGAGCCTGGTGCTCCTGTTGATGAGCAAATTGAGCTCTGGGATCTAAACACTGTCTACAATATTGCAATTGAAATGGCACCTTTGCTGTTCCCACCAAATACCCAGCCAGCTACCCCATAATGCCTAAGAAAGGGGGTTCTGGCTTTTTTTACAAGGGCTACAGATTCAGCTGTAACAATCAAAAGAAACCAATCTGCCAACATCACTATAAATGTGATAATGTTGGGTGCCCTGCTAGGCTCAATACATATGAGTTCACTAGATTCAAGGCCCTGACTACTTGGCATGACTGCACTGAGCCTTTTAATACCTTGTACCAACTGATCTTTTGGTTTCTTTTCCAGGTCATCCCAACCACCAAAGATCAAACCACCACTGGGGTTTCAATGATACACTCCTCAATTTAAATTACACCCAACTTACCACTGTTGGTGGCGCCTCCAAATTAAAGAGATATCTCACTGATCAGAGATATGCTCTGAGCACTGAAGGCGTCAGTGCTTAATCAATTGAGCAATTGATCCTTACTGAGGAACAAAAACTATCTTGTCATGAGGAGAGATTTCTTCTCCACAACAACAGCCAACATGCCCCTGAGCACATTGATTGATTTGCCACCTCACAGGATCTGCGCAACCTGTTGAAATGCAAGACCTGGCTTGCAGATGGCACTTTCTCAACCTGCCCAAAGCTCTTCAGCCAGCTTTGGAATATCAGTGGGAATTTTGGTAATCTAGTTCTTCCCTGGTCTTCTTTTTCCTTCCCAACAAGAAGCAGGAAACATATTTCTGTGCACTCACAATTTTGAAGGCCAAGTTGGATGAAATCCTCTCAATCATCAAAGAGGAGCCCAAGGAGACCAGAGGGCGCAAGAAGAAGGCCCAGTCACAGGAAAAAGAAGCCACCCCAATCAAAAAGTAGCCAGAAATCCTTCCCTACCATGAATATCTGGTAGCAGATTTCAAACAGGCTCAGGCAAATGCCTTCATTTTGTCTTCAAGAGCTCCCCTCAGGGATGCTACTTCCACTTCCAGCAGGCACTCTGACGCCCCCTCCAAAAGTGCTCTGAACTTCATGAGCTGGTCAACTCTGAAGGCACTAAAGAGACAAAGATGTGTTCAACTGCTTTTCTGCCATTGCCCTTGTGAGAAAGGAGGAGACCAATGCCTTTTACAACGCCCTCCTCTGCCATCCTTATATCCTTGCCAACCAGGCAGCCTTTTCTCTGTTCATTGAGTATTTTGAAACTCAATGGGCTGGTATTTTTCAAGGAGAATACTGCATGAGAGAAGCCGGTGACTCAATCCAGTGGAACTTCTATAAGCAGGTAAAAGATGGTTTGATCAAGACCACCTCTTCCCTTGAAGGATGGCATAGCCAATTTGCAACAAGAGTCCGGGTTCATAAGCCCAAATCCAACAAAATAATGGTGCATTTAAAGCCCCAGTAAGCCATCTCTTCCCAGCTCTTCAAGACTGGCATAAAGTCCAGGGGCAACCCCCCCAAGAAGACTAAGGTAGTAAAGAAATATACTGAGATTAGCAAGGTGGTTTTTGCATACTATCCCAAGGATAGAAAGATTGAGCATCTTCAGGCCATCTCTGTTGCTCTTTCAACTAATGTTTAGCTCTTTTTCAATAAAAAATACTTTATCTTCTCTCTTATTTCCTTTAATTTTATTATTCTTTGACTTTTATTTAGTGTTTGGTACAAATATATGCTTGTTTTAAAGTATATTTTATAGTTATAATAGATAAAAATGGTTGTTTTGGGTATATTTTAACTTTTGGGCTTTACACAACCTTGTTGCTACTAATTGACCCCATTTTTCATTGCAGATTTGGAATTCTGAGGATTATTTTAAGCCTAAAAATGTTTTTTATATTTTATTTTTTGAGAATTTTTTTGGGTTATTTTTGGGGTTCAAAAAATCTAAACATTTAAAGCCTGTTTTTCTTAGTTGTGAAGCTGTAAATTGAAATGATGTTTTTACTATAAAATTGAGATGGTAAAAATTGAGATGGCATATTTTGAAATAGCGTTTTTTGAGATGCTGTTTTTGAAATGGTGTCCTACCAGGTATTCACTAGGCCTTTCAAGTTTTTTGAATGAGCTCATTGCTTTTTTGGCTTTAAATAGTTGGCAGGAACTGAGATCTTCCAAATTCAGTTTGAGTGATTAAGTTTTTGATGACAGTATCAAGATCATCATAAGCAATGAAGAGTGTAAAGTATATACTTCTGGGAAGTATAATAAACGAGATAAAGGGGAAATTTAAGAAGAGAATGATACTTTATTGGATATGAATATAGGATATCATATAATATCATGGAAAGCCATATACTGTCCATGTACATCATGGGAGTCATGAGGCTTATCTGAGTAATGTTCTTCTTAAGTCATGAGGCTTATTCAAGTTGTTTTCTGCTTAGGATCTGGATTTTTTGATCCCTATAATATATGGCCAAATGATAGTAGTGCCACCAACTTAATAGTTGGTTGGTGTGTCATTTGGTGACTGATTCAGTGAGCTGCTTGGGGCGTTAATTCCCTGAGAGGGTGTAATTAAAGATATTGGAACATCTCCCCCTGGGGTGCTGGAAGGCGGAGCCTTGGGAATTTTCTTGAGAGTGTTGGGGATGTAGGCTTGGTACTGATTTAGTTTGACATTGGGAACAGGGAGTCTGGAACTGTGTTGGGCTTTTCTGGCTTTACATAGGCAAAGTTGGTCATGGTGCATGTGTTTTAATTCAGTTCAAGAGACAATTCCTTTGATGAGGTAGGTATTGTTGGGTTTGACCTCCATGGCAATGCCAGGTCCACATAACCCTGGTTGCAACTTGTGCTGATCATGGTTTACAACCCAGATTTTGTCCCCAACTTGTGATTTTTCCTGCTGTAGTTGAGTTGCTTATCTCTTGACTTTTTTTTGTTCCATGTCTTTTTTGTCTTTCCAAACACTGCACATTGGAATCACTGTTATCTGGCACCTTTTTGGAAGAGGTAATTGTGGTCCTGCGGCTGTACTAACAATGGTGGGCTTTTTCCCATAGATAAGTTCATACAGGCTTTTGCCTGTGTTGCGGTTGTCTTGTGTTCTGTATACCATGAGTGTTTTTGGTAGAATGTTGACCCAGGCTTTTGGATTTTTAGCAGATAACTTACTGAGGGCCTCCACTAGTGAGCCATTTAGTTTTTCTACTTGTTCATTTTCTTGCAGGTGATACAGGCTGGCTGTAATGTGTCTTATTCTGTTCTTGGCAAAGTAGATGTTGGTGTTGATGGCCTTAAGCTCAGTGTCTCCATCTTTGATCAGGAGGTCAGGTTTCCCAAACTTGGCTATGATTTCTTTCCCAATAAATTGTATCACATCATTACCTTTGTGTTCCTTTGTGGCTTGTGCCACAGGCCATCTGGTTGCATAGTTTATAGCTGATATGATGTTATTTTTGCCTTTGTTCTTGCCAGGCGTTAGCTTCAACAATATCCAGTGACCTAACCTTGAAGATTTGTGGAATGGACACCGGTAGTAGTGATTTGGGTGGTGCCTTGGATCAGGCATACCTTTCATAGACCTCACATTATTCTAGTACCTCTTTGATATTGTCCAGCATGTTGGGCCACCGGTAGTATGTCTTGAGATATTTGTGAAAGTTCCTGCTACAGGTGTTCTCCAAATCTCTGTTGTATCAGAGGATTATGTCAATCTTTTGTGTTGATGGGACGTAGTGTTGTAACTGTGCTGTTTAGCAGAGTTACAAGGGGGAAATATTTAGAAACTAGATAACACTCTTTATTGGGAGATAATGATTATAAAATTAATGTAATTCATGGATAACAGGAACATGATTGTGTAGATCACATGGTAGGATGGTGAAGGGGGTGGCTTGATCCTGGTAATGAGTCAAGCGCCAAAACAAAGGTATCCACCGTAGGGGATCAGCATTTGTTCATGTTGTTGAATTTGGAAATTTGAGTTGACTTCTTAGTCTGGCTTTGAGTGGCTGGGTAATTGGATTGCAGGTCACAAACTTGTTTACTCAAAACCTTGTTGGCAGGTTGAGCCTGCTGTTTCAACACCCCCCCCCAACTGAAGGTTGGCCTCCTCTGGGGGAAGGTTGTCAGGGAGGTTGTCAGGAGCCCGGGCACCATACTGGACTAGCTATTGTTCTGTGGCGGGCAGGGCAGTTTTGCGTTGTTTTTGTCTTGCTTTGCAGGGTCTCAGGCAATAATGGTAGAGGATCATGTCTTGTTTGCGCTTCCTGAGTCCTTTCACAAGGTAAGTGTTATTTTTTGTTTGCCTTTAGGATTATTGCTGGTGCTAACTTTTTGGGTTGTAGTTTGCTTTTGTCAAAGTTCATGACCCAAACTTTGTCACCAACTTCATGTCTATCTTGGATGGGGACAAACATCTTTTGCAGACACTTGTTTTCCTTTTCTTTTTGATCACTATTAGCCTCTATGACCTGAGGGTCTGAGCAAGGGGGGACTTTGCTTGGAATTTCCAGCTTGGGTCCTGTCAATGCTTGAATGATATTAGGCTGTGTGTGGTATACTAACTCAAAAGGGCTTTTTCCGGTGGATCTGTTCACCTGGGTTTGGCACACAAGTAGTGAAGTTGATAGCAGTTTATACCAGTCTTCAGGTCTCCTGGCGGTGAGCTTGGCCAAGGCTTGCACAAGGCTGCCATTTAGCTGCTCTACATATCCATTGGCCTGCAATGGTATGATGTTATCACAGTGTGTTTGACCCCATTTTTGGCAAGGTATATGTTGGTGTCTTTAGAGGTCAATTCCTTCCCTCTGTCAGTTATCAGGAGTTCTGACTTTTCAAAATTGCTAATTATTTCTCTTCCTATAAACCACCACACGTCATTACCAGTGTGCGCCTTTACTGCTTGGGCTACTGGCCATTGCGTAGCAAAGTCTATAGTGGTGATAATTTATTTCTTATCATTGTGTTTTCCTGGCATGAGGCCAACAATTTCTAAGGCCCACACCTTAAAGGGTAGTTGCGTGCAGATGAGTAGTACTAATTTTGGTGGTGTTTTTCTTTTTGCAAATTTCTTGCACACTTCACATTGGTCTAGGACTTCTTGAACGTCACAATACAGGGTTGGCTACCAGGCCTTGTGTTTAAGGAACTCATATAGGTTGTGACTCTTGGTGTGTCTTAGGTCTCTATGATATTGTAGGATGGTAACCACTTGCTGATGTGTGGGGATGTAAGGGATGGTACTTCCATCAGACCTTTTTCAATGTAAGGTTCCATACACATCAGCAAATAGGTGTTTGTTTTTGATGACTGTTTCTTTTGTTATGTTGGTTGTACTGGGGGGAAGCCTTTGTTTTTTGTCTGTAGTACCAAGAGGGGCCATTCTGGGTTGAGCCCATTTTCTCCTCTTATGGCACAAACATAAAGGCACAAGAGGGTGTCCGCCATGGCAAGTTCTGGACCAGGTTTGTATTGTATGAGCATATTGAATCTCTCCAAGAGTTCCATCTGGCGGGCTTGACAGTGAGATAGATCTGCTTGAGTTTTGAAATATATAAGTGACTTGTGGTTGGTCAGTGCTATGAATTCTTCCTGTTGTTCTAGATAACAATGCCATTTGACTAGGCAGTGTACAGTGGCCAACAGTTATTTGTTGTTGATAGGATATCAACACTTGCCATCTGTCAACTTTTGTGATTCATAGGCTACAGGCAGGAAGTCACCATTATTATTTTTGATTTGTAGTACTCCCCCAATGAGTGCGTCTGAGGCGTCAGTTTTCATTTGGTATTCCATGCCGTGTTTGGGGTATTGCAGGATAGGGGCTGTCGTGAGTTTCTCCTTAAGACATCTAAAAAAAGAGTTTATGTTGGGGGGTCCACAAAAACTTGGATTTGGTGCCAGTTATGGCAGATAAGGTGGCAGTCAAGACGCCACAGTCAAGTATGAAGTGGTGTACATAGGTCACCATCCCCAGGAAGGTGCAGAGTTCCAACTTATTCTTAGGTGGTGGCATCTTGCAGATGGCCTGTATCTTTTGACTGTCAGGTTTGATGCCATCTTTTGAGACTATGTGTCCCAGGAAAGGCAGTTGCTTGCGGAAGAACTGGCACTTGGAGGGCTTGGCCAGCAGCTTGTGTTGTGCCAGGGTAGCAAAGACTGCCTCTAGGTCTTTGTGGTGCTTTTCTACTGAAGTACTATAGACAATGATGTTGTCTAGGTAGACTAAGACATGCTTGCCTATGTGTGGGGCAAACACCTTGTTCATGAAGGTCACAAAGGTTGAAGGAGCGTTTGTCATACCAAAGTTGAGTACCACACACTTTTATGAGCTGTATTTAGTGCAGAAGGCTGTTTTGGGGATATCTTGCTCCTTAATGCAAATCTGGTTGTAGCCTGCAGTCAGATCAATCTTGGAGAAGACTGTGGCTCCTCACAAGGCGTCAAAGAGATTGACAATCAGTGGTAGTGGATAACAATTCTTGATGGTAACTTTGTTTAGGGCTCAGTAGTCCAGGACTAGACGTAGGGTACCATCCTTCTTGGCCACAAAGAATACAGAGGCCCCAAAGGGAGATTATGAAGGGCGGATAAGTCCTTTCTCTAATGCTTCCTTGAGGTAAGCACATAGGATGTTGTCTCTGTTTGGGGTCAGCCGGTAGATAGGTTGTGCTTTGGGTACAGCTCCTTTGAGTTGGATGGAATGTTGGATGTGTTTTTCTGGGGGCAACCTGGGTAGAGCCTCCTTGAAGATTTCTGGGTGGCAGGCCACAATGTTGCGGTCCTGAGGCGTGGAGGTATCCTGGTGGTCTTTGAAGTGTATGATCTTGTACTGGCAGAAGTCCCATTCAATTGACTTCAAATCTTTCTTCTTGCTCTGGGTCTCTGTGATATGCATAAAGACGTGGTTGCGTAGTAGTTGGTCCACAGAGTCAGGGTAGATCTGGTGATTGACACCTTCACGCTTGATGGTCAATACTGAGGTTGCTCAGTCTACGTGGAGATTGTTCTTTTTCAGCCAATCCAAACCCAGTACAATGTCAAACTTTGGAAAGTCAATGACGGGTCCTTGGATGGTGGAATTCAGGTTCTTGAGCATGACAGAGAAGGGGGCGGCTTCCCTTGTTACGGCAATGTGGTGTTCATCAGCTAAAACCATGTTTAAAAATTGCAAAGAATTAGTGGCTAGCTTGAACTTGTCCACAAAGCTGCTGTTGACTAAGGTTTGATCTGCGCCCGAGTCCAGGAGTGCCGAGCCTGTGTAACTACAGAAAAGAAAGGATAAGACATCAGTTTATTGGGATGTCTGGCAATGGTGTACAGTACCAGGTCTTCTGAGGGTACTTGGATCATTGGGCATTGGTCCATGTCCTTGGGTTGGTACTAATCATTGGGCAAGTCAGGAGTTGTGCAAGGAGAGCTTGGCTTGCTTAATGCTCTCCCCAGGCTTTTCCCTTGTCTTTATTGCCTTGTGTGGCAGTGATACAGAAATGGGTACAATTCGACTGGCCATTGTTCTCACTTCCATGTCCATTTGAACCTGCGGGCTTATGACTGGTGTTGTTCCCAATGTTTCCAGGGGGTGGTTGAGTGGAACACCTGCCTGTGTGAGAGTCTTTGGGTCTCTCTTGTTTTCCAGTTTGCGCCTTATGAAGAGTGTTGGATGTTTGTTCTGCATTCTCTGCCTCATAATACAGGCTCTGTTGATTGGTCACCTGGTCCAGGTTCATGTGTCTCATTATATGTGACTTGAGGGCGTTGTAGTACATGAGGTGCGTGGCTGGGGTTTCAAAGGCCATGTCAGAGGGTGCGCGTAGCCGGAGTTCCTTGTAGGCGCAGGTGAGTTTCTTCATGGTGCCCATCTGGGTCAAGTTCTTTACCGTGCGTATGATCATGAGTGCAGTGTCCTTAAGCACAGATATTGCCAAGAAGTCTTATTTGAAGGTATCCAAGTTCTTCTTGGTATGTTTTTTGTGACATTTGTTGCACCAGGTGCCAGCGTTGTGGGTCATTTGGATGGAGATTTCTGCAATCCAAAATTGCTGCAAGCATTCCATCTGGGCCAGCTTGCTCTGGAAAGACTGGATCCATGCAGCAGCGTTGTTGTTGTTGGCCCCGGCAAAAGGTTCCAAGGCAGAATTTCATAGTCTTTGGGCTACATAGGCAGGCATGGTGTTTTTGTCAGTTGGTTGTGAGATGATGGCGGCCATTTGGAAGAACCCTTGTGCAGACATGGTGTTGAAGGCGGGTAGTGGAATCACTGTGTTCTGGTACAGGACAAACCCATCAGGTATCTCAGCACCAGGGGTGTACAGAGTCCAGTCCAGCGGAAGGCCAGACATGATTCTGTCAAGGATTTGTTGGCCACAGCAAGTACAAACAACAGGCAGAATTTTACAAGATGCAGTAGGATAGAAAACCTACCTGTGCTACTAATGTTGTAACTGTGCTGTTTTAGTAGAGTTACAAGGGAAAAATATTTAGAAACTAGATAACATTCTTTATTGGGAGATAATGATTATATAGTTAATGTGAGTCATGGATAACAGGAACATGATAGGGCTAATCACACAGTGGGATAGTGAAGGGGGTGGATTGATCCTGGTAATGAGTCAAGCACCAAAACAAGGTATCCACCATAGGGGATCATCATTTGTTCATGTTGTTGGATTTGGCAATTTGAGTTGACTTCTTAGTCTGGCTTTGAGTGGCCGGGTAATTGTATTGCGGGTCACAAACCTGCTTACTTGGAACCTTGCTGGCAGATCAAGCCTGCTGTTTTGATAGTAGGGCACAATATCACCACTTGGGAGTATTAGGTGCAGTATGCTATATACGTTTTTGAACGATGTTTATTCTTGAGGACTTTCTCTTGGATGTCCATTGGTGTACCAGGTGGGAACCCTTCTTGGAGATTCCTCATGATTAACATGGGCCAATTGGGGTCCCTTTCAGCGCATAATATATGTTTGCTGTACAGCCTTGATAGTGTGTCTGCGGTAAGCATTTTTTTGCCTGGTTTATATTCAATTGTCATGGGGTACCTTTGGATAAGGCTCATCCATTCCACTTGTCTTTGGGATAAGTGTTGTTGGGTTTTGAAGAATATCAATGACTTGTGGTTAATTAGCACTTTGAATATTGTGCACCTTCCAGGTAGCATTGCCACTTCATGAGACATTGCACAATAGCTACCAGTTCCTTGTCATGTATTGAATATTTTTTCATCATCAGACAACTTTCTAAATTTGTATGCTACAGGGTGGAAGTCCTTTTCTGCAGTCTGAATTTGAGTACACCTCCAATTGCATAGTTGGAAGCATCAGTTTCCTGTTTGTATATTCCCTTGTGGTTTGGATATTGTAGGATATGGGCAGTGGCCATACGCTCTTTGAGTTGCCAGAAATGTTGGTCTCTTAGTGGTGTTCATAAAAATTTGGTTGTCTTGCCTGTGATTGCAGACAAGTGGGCAGTCAAGGCACCCCATTCAGGGATAAATATTCTGACATAGGCTACCATGCCTAGGAATGTTCAAAGCCCACTTTTGTTCCACAGTGCAGGCATTTTAGTTATGGCATATGTCTTTTCTGGGTCTGGTTTAATTCTGTCCTTACTAATTATGTGCCCTAAAAATGGGAGTTCCGTTGAGAAAAAGTCACATTTTGAGAGTTTGGCTATGAGTTGGTTTCCCTTGAGAGTTTTTAGGACCAGGCAGATGTCTTTCTGGTGCTTTTCTATGATAAGACTGTATATGATGATGTTGTCAAGATTGATGATTGCTCTTTTTCCAATGTGCTCCTTGAAGACTTTGTTCATAAAGATTAACAAGGTGCTTGAAGTGTTTTTCATACCAAAATTGAGAACAAAACATTCAAAGGATCTGTATTTGGTTCTCAATGCAGTCTTTGGGATGTCTTCAGGTTTCACGCAAATTTGTTAATAGCCTGCTGTCAAATCAATTTTTGTGAAGATTTGGGACCCCCTCAGGGCGTCAAAAAGTTCATTGATCAGGGGTAGGGGATACCTGTTCTTAATTATGACCTCATTTAGTGCCCTTTAGTCTGTGACTAGGCAGAGTTCTCTGACTTTCTTTGCTACAAAGAAGACAGCGGCACCAAAAGGCAATTTTGAGGGTCTAATGAGGCCCTTTTTGAGAGCTTCATCCAGATAGGCTTTCAAAGCGTCATCTTCTTGGGGCATGAGGCAATATATAGGTTATGCCTTTGGTAAACTTACCTTGAGGTCAATTTTGTGCTATATGCCACGGTCAGGTGGTAACCCTGGTAAGGTTTCTTGGAAGACGGTAGGAAATTCACTGACCAGCAATCTTGGATGTAGTCTTTCTCACATCTGGTTTCTGTATTTTTAAAGTGGATAACCTCATACGTGTATGAGTTCCATTGATTTTGCTGAGGTATTTTTTCTCTTCTGTTTCCATGATTTTTACAAACATGAGGTCTCTCATAAGTGTGTCAAGATGAGTTGGATAAACATGGTAGTGTACTTTGCCTTGTTAAATGGTGAGGGTAGCACTATCCCAGTCAATGTGAGGTTTGGTCTTTCTTATTAAATCCAAACCAAGTATAACATCATACTTGGGAATTGGTATGATAGGGCCACTAAGTGTCGCTTGTACATCTTCAATTTGGGTGCAGGAAGGCTTTGCTTCTTTGGTGACTGGTGTGCTCCATTGTCTGCCATGATAACTCTTTTGATGTTGTTTTGGACTGTGAGAAGTTCCATGAGATTGGCAAATTTCTTGTCAACAAGAGATTGGTCTGCTCCAGTGTTGAACAATGCTGTGCCTTGACACCTGCAAAAATGAAAAGGATAAGTGATGAGTTTATTTCCAGTTTGGGCAACAAACAGTAGAGGATCACTGGAGGGTACTTGGATCATGGTAATTGAGTCCACATCTTATCTCTGTACGAGTCTTGTGAAGTAGAGGAAGGCTGCTCGCCTAAGCACTCCCCTGAGCTTTCCCTCCTCGTTGGTGTCTTCAGTACTTGCTTGATTAGCTTGAGTAGTGCAACTCCCGTTGCAAGGATGATTATTATTGGCTCGGTTGTTCTGCTTATTAGGGTGAGGGTCCTTCTTGGCTGTAGGGCTCTCATTGTGCTTGTTTGTTGCACGTAGGTTATCAGACTTTGAGCTGTGTGCTTTCCTTCCAAGAATACATCTTTGAGGTTTTTACAGCAGGTCATGTTGAACTGACGTCTAATGTGTATGAGGAGGCCATTGTAGAAGTTTAAATGCGGCCCAGGTTCATTGAAGTTGATAGTGTTGGGGACCCGTTCACATAGGCTTTTGTACACTGCAATGTAGTCCTCAGTGGTTTCTGTCATTTTGAAGGTTCTGAGTTCTGTCATGATCACTATGTTGGAGTCTTTCATGGAGAACCTTTTGAGGAAGGTGGCTTTGAACATTTCCAAGTTTTCTTTTTGGTTAGGGTGCTGGTCTAGCCATTTGCTTACAAAGTGTGAGGTGGTTCCCATGATGCGGAGAGCAACTTTGCTTGCCCAGAGTCAGTGGGGGGTATTCCACCTGTGTAAATTTACTTTGGGTGCTTTTGTTCCAGAGGGTGGTGTTCTCCCGGCGTAATCCTGCAAACGTCCCAATTTCTGCCATGATCAGACGTTGAAATATGAGGTTAGGTATCTTGGGTGGCTGCGGGTCTGCAACAGTTGGAGGCGGGTTCAGGAGTTTACAAGTGTGGAGGAGGTTGTACTGTTTGGTGGGGACAATGACGTTTTTGAAGATGGTGTAACCTGTAGGGACGTCTTGTCCTTCTTTGTTATCTCTCCAGCTTGCGGGGAGGGCCATTTGTTGGATCCTTTTTTTTAGGAGGAATTTTTTCTTCAAGTTGTGTAGGTGTGGATAACCTACCTGTGCTACCACTGTCAAGTACATACTTCTGGGAAGTTTAATAAACGGAAAAAGGGGAAATTTAAGAAGAGAATGATACTTTATTGGATATGAATATAGGATATTATATAGTATCATGGAAAGCCACATACTGTCCATGTACGTCATGGGGCTTATCTGAGTAATGTTCTTCTTAAGTCACGAGGCTTGTTCAAGTTGTGTTCTGCTTAGGATCTGGAATGTTTGATCCCCATAATAGATGGCTGAATGATAGTAGTGCCACCAACTTAATGATTAGTCGGTGAACCATTCGGTGAATCAAACGGTGAGTCACTCGGGGCATTAATTCCCCGAGAGGGAGTAATCGAAGATGTTGCAACAGATATAACAGCTTTTATTAAAAAGAATTTAGGCTTAAAAGTACATCTCTTAGATAATAAAAGGTTCATAAAACCAAATAGTTCTTGAAATTTTAGATTCAAATTTAAAAGGTATATTAATTATGATGTACATCAAAAATCAGATCAAGAAATATTAGTGTATTAAGGTTGAGGCAAAACTACCTTGGATTTTAGAAGGAAGTAAATTATATAAACGACATCAAAATATTCTACTTTAGGTTTAGTAAAGGACAAAATAGGTTAAGATTGTACACAGATTAATTATAAAATCAACGGCTTTGTTTAGAAAAACGATTGCAAAGGGAAAATACACCAACCTAAATTATTGAGCGCCTACACTTTATCCTCCAAGGTAGCTTAAAATGATATTATGAACAAAATTTATTTTGGTAAAATCTAAGTTTAGATCACTTATATTTAAAAATCTTACCAGTTTTTATAAAGTTTAGTTAATTCGAAGCAAGATAAAAATAAGCTAATTGTTAAGCAAGATTAAAGAATAGTTATTTTTTTGTTTTTGAAAAAGGTTTGAAACCTAGGACACTTAGAAAATTTTTTATTTCAAAACAAAAACCGATGAAAAAGCCATATAATAAAGTTATATATCTAAAGAATTAAACAATTTTAAGCTTGATTTACCCTGATGAGTTAATACCTTGATTAACTTTAAAAATCCTCTCTTTTTCTAATATTAAATAGGTTAGTTTTGATTAAAAAGCTTAATTAACTTGATTAGTTAAACGACTTGATTTACTTTGATCATCTATTTATTTAAAACGTTTGCAGGATTAATTTAATAAAAAGCTTAATTTACCTTGATAAATGAAAGGCTTTGATTTAATAATCTTCTTCTTTCTTTCAGGCAAGTTTTTAAGAGATTATAAGTTAAACTTTTACGATTGAACTTACTTTTTAAGCTTGAAAAATCTTAATTCACCCCTCCTCTATTTGTTATAGGTGTATTTATTTTTAAGATCTAAAAAGATTAGCTTTGAAGCTTACCTGGAGTTAGGGATGCTTCAGCTCTGGGGAGCTACAATCAAAACGGTTATATTATATTTAAATATTTTAATTGAATCTTTGATATGAAAGGACCAGAGCTAGAAACTGGCCGCGGCTGCCCGGGGCTTAGCCGAAGCAGCCCTACCTGGAGTTGCTGAAGAGCTCCTGCTCCAAAAACTCCTATGATGAAATGGCTAGTGGCTAGCTTAGCAGCTTACCTGAATGTTTGGTTGATGCTGATATCATCCCATCTTATAATCCAATCAAATTCAAGACTTTCAGCTTTCAAGAAGCTAAATTTATTTTTAAAGTGATGATCTAGGCATCATATACATCTGCGCAGGACTACTTTACATCTTAAACTAGATTTTATATATAAAACTTTATGAAAGCCTTACCTGGAAGCTCGAAGTCTACCCTGGCAGTATTCCCCGTCGCACCAGACTACAGCTCGTCCGGAAGCTTATCAGCGGCTCCGCTGGCCCCAGGGCAGCCTGACAGGCTGCCACCAAAAGCCTAAAGGGTGGAGTCGCTTAGAAAATCTCATAAGATCCATACACAACTGAAACAGATTATATCCTGAATTCACAAAAAACATCAATTTTTGATTCGAAATTTAATTTGTCGCACTATTCATTCCTGTAAAAAACCTGTATACAGTACACATTGATAAATACACTCAAATCCTACCCTTGCCATGGTTGCAGAGTCGAATTTAATATTAAAAAGTAAATAATAATTATTAATTTATGTGAGCTCAAGTGGCCTATTTTGCAATTCCATGAAGTTGTAGACCACACTGCTGGATCCAATCTGCATTCTTCTCAGTGCTTACAAAGCATTCTAGGTCGGATGAGCCATTCAAGCTGCCGGCTTGCTACTACCTTAAATTTAGAATACAGGGAAATTGATTCAACTATAATCTAACCCTCAAGTTTATAAAAGCTGAAAAGATAGACTCACATATCTTTGATTAATTTGAGAAAGCTTTGCCAATATACAAATAGAATCAATCAGATTTGATACTCTGAATAATTTTTGCTAGCTTTCTTCAAGTAACATAAAACTATAAACTAACTTTATCTCTCAAAGCTGTGCGAACTCAGTCAAATCATCTTGATCTCTATATTTCCTTAATTCATCAAAACCTGCTCCTATGTCTCACCTACACCCTATTAGGTTAGTGATAGCAGATACTTTAATTTCAGAAAAACTTATATGAATAATTTATTTTCAACTCATAATGTTCAAATAAAATGATTTCTAACTGCTTAAAAGTAAAACTTTAAAGACCTTCAAATCTTCCAATCTAGTCACTGGTTCATCTTCAGGCTTTCTGTCCAAACAATCTAAACTAAAGAGATATGCTGAAGCTACCCTTGGTCCCCAATATTTAAGAGCTGCAGTAACACTGCCCAAAGGGGAAGATCTGCTAGAGTGGATAGCAATGAATAGTAAGTTTAATATTTTCTTTAAATTTATTTAATCTGTTGCACCAATCTTTTATTTTCCTTGCTTTTTATTGCTATTAAGGTCTAAGCATTTTCTTATTTCTTTTAATTAAAATTCAAAAGCAAATATTGTAAATTAAAGTTCAATCCAAAAACAGAGATTTAGATTTTTTCATTAAAAATGCTTTAATGCTTACAGCTGATCTTTCTAAAATCAATTAGTTGTTGATTTCTTCAACCAGATAAATCTACTTTATGGTACAGTCTCAGAGTTCTGCACATCTCAAAGCTGTCCAATCATGTCTGCTGGTACAAAGTAAGTATTTATGTTTACTTGAGAAGATTTTTTTGTTCAATGTATATTTTGCTAAAAAAATTGTGGGCTTTAACAAACCAAGTTTCAAAGCTTATTTCAGTTTACTTAAAGAGGTGAAGACTTCTCTCTTTAAATACTTTAATTTTAAAATCAGAAACTTTATAAAGTGGCTATTAATGAGATAGATATAATTCTTTAAATGTAAAAAGTTGATTAAAATTTAATTTTGGCTCAGCAATGTGCTTTAAAAAGTACTCTATCAAGAGTCTATATGCTTCCTAATATTTAAATGAGTACCGATTCAATTGTGTATTTGATGCATAATCAGATTTAGAATAATCATCTTTAATTTTTTTACTCTTGGAGTATAGTTTACACAAACATGTTTCACTTTTAGTTTCTTTTCAAAGACAAATATTGGCACACTAAGCTATTCAGTTTATTTTTGCTTAGGTATATATATTTCTTGCAGTTTATTATATCTATCTCATTCATTGCATTTTTGTTATCATAAGTTGGTAGCCTTTTTGTAAGATTTAAAACTCAGGAATTCAATCTGTACCAAACCTAAAATTTTATTGTTTGTGGAGTATTAATAAGCCAAACTATACAGTATTATATGATTCTTAAAGGGAGGAGGCAATTCTAACTTTGAGCTTTTTTAACAAGCATAGTATGTTAGGATCTTGCACTTTAAGGAAGTATATCATTCAACTTTTTCTTCTAATATACCAAGAAGTGCTTTTTCTCATGTATTATTTTTTCTTGTTCACATCTTAAAGCTTAGAACTAAAGGTTTATTTATAAACTTTTGTGCTGATCAAACAATATAGATATACATATCAATGGGCTGATGAATCTACTGGAGGGAAGGCACATGCTCTTCCTGCTCCTATATATATTGATAAATTGATGTCCTGGGTTCAATCACAACTTGACAATGAACGTTTATTCCCAACCAAAACAGGTATTTTAATTCTCAGCTGCCATTTCATTTAATAGGTCATTTGGTTGACCAGTTTTAACTTTGAACCTTCTCCAACGATTGGCATATTTCAAGCTTGGATTGAACAATACTTATACATACTTAGGAATTGCTTTTGGAAAGAACTTCTTGCCTGCTGTCAAGATCATGTTCCGTCGTCTATTTCGAGTATATGCTCATCTCTATCACCATCACTTTGACCACTTGTATGCCTTGAATCAGGAGCTTCACCTTAATACGTCATTCAAGCACTTCATATTTTTGGTTCAAGAGTTCAATCTAATAGATAATTATGCTAAGGAAGTTGCACCAATGCAAGACCTGATTGCCACCTTTGAAGGATCACTGCTAGGAAAATAATCAAGAAATAGGTGTACATTTCAATCCTGTCAAGTGATATCTTATGCCTATGCCATTCCAAATCTTTTGTACCTGGTTTTAAACTTGATCACTAAAACTTTAGCCTAAGGCAACTTTAAGCATAAATGTGTATTTCTCTCTTATCTACTATAAGAAATTCCTGTGATTACAGTAGTTTTTTAAAAAAAGCCTCTCTTAAACATGTTAGGAATAAATAAAACATCTCAAAGTGATAAGCTTTGGAGCCTTTTCATACAATAAGCTAATAGGTTAAATTTTAGTTGTCAGCAATTAATTTATGGTTCCTGCAAAAACTGAGAAACTAAAAATAGCTTTTCCGACAAAGTAAATGTTGCAACATCTTTGATTACTCCCTCTCGGGGAATTAACGCCCCGAGTAGTTCACCGAATGGCTCACCAACTAATCATTAAGTCAGTGGCACCACTATCATTTGACCATCTATTATGGGGATCACACAATCCAGATCCTAAGCAGAACACAACTTGAACAAGCCTTGTGACTTAAGAGGTCCAATCACTTGGATAAGCCCCATGACTACCATGACGTACATGGACAACATATGGCTTCTCATGATACTATATAATACCTTATTTTCATATCAAATAAAGTATCATTCTCTTCTTAATTTTCTCCTTTATCTTATTTATTATACTTTCCAGAAGTAACTACTTGACATAAAAAAGATACAATTATTTTCTGGTACAAAGAACAAAAGTTAGAGAGTCTGGGACCAAAACTTGTTGCACTTGTTTTTCTCACCCCCTAAACCACCATCTGAATTTCACTAAAGAAGAAAGGTGATGGTCCAACCCAAGAGCTGTTTCAGGCAGTCATGTGCCAACTAACTTTTCCATTGCAATCATTATAAATATGGTTGATGAGTTTTTTATTAAAAACTATGGAAAGCTAAAAGATGGTATCAAATCCAGCTTTCAGGTAACCCAGGAAGAAGGTTCAATTTCTTAGCCCCAGATGACTACTGAAAGATAATCTCTCTTTGATAAACTTAATACTTGTCACTTAACTCAGTAAAGCATGTTCTCTTGATACTTTAAAGCCTAACTTTGCCCTAAAAAAGTCTTTAACATAATATCTAGATATCAAAGTCTTTAATATATGTATACAAGAGCTTTAATTTTATTTGGCTACCTCTTTTATGAGTTGGTTTTTGACTCATAAGAAGCCACTAAAGTGAAATAAGCACATCAGACTAATACATAGTGTTCTGATAATCCTAAAATAACATCATTCAATCAATTTAGTGCCAGGAACCATCTTTTACTACATGATTTATCAGTTTTATGAACCAGTTTGAGGATGTGATGATGAAAGTACCAAGTAAGGATCTTATCTTAGCTTTATTAAGTAGAAGACTGCTTGTCTAAGTGGAGGGCTGTTAGCAGAGTGAGGAAGAAAAAAGTTCATGAAATTAGAAAAAGTCAGGCAATCCAAGCTTAGTTAGTCATATTAGAGCAAAAATCTTTCAAATGATAGATTTAGAGCCTTTAATCTAAATTCAAGTAAATTACTCATAAGTAAGTTGTTATTGTTTAATGTCTATAAAAAGAAAGCTTTATTGAAAAGTTTTTTCTTTCTTATAGCTCAAGCAAATGAAAGTATTGTTATTTTTAAAAGGATTTTCAGACATCACAATGTACATATAAGCCTTTTAGTAAACAGCATTAGCAACAGCACAAATACAGGCTTGTTCTGAAATTGGAGAAAATTTTAATACAGTAGATTTCAAAGCTCTGGCACTAAGCAAAAAACTCATCTGTAAGCAAAAACAACTGAGATTTAAATGAAATAAACTCATATGCAAACAGAATAAAAGCAAACCAAAATCTATTGATAAACAATATAAATTAATTGATTTTAATTTTGTTTGCATCTGAGTTGATTTCATTTAAATCTCAGCTATTTTCACTTAAATCTCAGCTATTCTTGCTTACAGATGAGTTTTTTATTAGAGCTGGAGCTATGAAAACTACTGTATAACAAGGGTTATAGCTAGACTATCAACTGTAAAGGGGATATTAAGAAAAACTTTTGGTAAGTAGCCAAACTAAATATCTATTAAAGCTTTATAACAGAGATACTAATACATAACCACTTCCAAAGAAAACATTTATAAACTTTCTGAGCTAGCAGAACTGAGTAACTCACTCTTAAAAAGGCTATATGGGTGGAGGTACTAAGGAACTGTTGTCTTCACAAGGCCCTCTACTGTGAAAATTTGGCTAATATCTTACTATTACAAAGAACAGTGTAAAAGGTGGTGTGTAAGACATTTGGCGTATGAATAGGCTATCATGTGCCTCAGTAAGAGGTAGAGTGTAGTATGTTTGGTGTATGGATTGGCTTTCAAGTGCCTCAGTGACAGGAGGAGGAGATAAAGGTTGGGTCTCCTAGGAGCAAATACAAATAATGACTGTTGGTGTCAAGTAAAACATGGATTAGGTTTCCTGGGGGTAGGTCTCTTTGAGCCAACTTTTGCCTTTAGTCTAGACAAGTGTTAGTTATGTCTTACTAAAATTGTCAAAGTGTTGAAAGTTGGTGAAGCTGTTTGAGGCAAGCACAATCTACATGTGGTAGAGCCCTTTGGGATACTGCACTGAGGCCTCAAAAAATACGCTGGTTGGGAGCTATCTTGGCTTAGAACAGCAACTCAGGGTGGGCGTCCAATCCCCCCTGCCTCATTCACCAGTAGTCTGACACCCTGAGGGTCTACCCATGGAAAATGGGAAACAAAAACTAAAAAAGGTTGTATGAGGTTGCAGATGAAATTTTATCTTTTTCAAGGAAAGTGCTATCATTTAAGTCCTAATTTTTAATATTTCTACTAAAAATTTAAAAGAGAGAAAGTTTGATATCAGCTAATAGATTCTTGAGTGAAGGCTTGGGATAAGTAACATTAGAAGATAAGAAAATTTATTAAAATACCATAAAGTGTTTAGTATAAAAATACTATTTAGAATGTGGAGCTCATCATGATAATAGGTTAATTTTACATCATAAACGGCCCTGTACAAATTTGGAATTGGGGTTTGTCTTTGTAAGTGGCTAAAGCCATTCAAAAAATTGATTACAAGGCAACCTACATATAAAAACCAAAATAAATGAGAGAATATTTTGATTGGATAACAGGTTTGGCTTTAAAGCTAGAGATATTGAGGCTTTGTTCTGCTAATTTCCAAGAATTAAATGTAAGTGAGAATGATAGTGTGGTCAATTTTTATGTTACTGGAATATCTTTACAGAAAAGAAAATAATAAGAATCATAAAATATGAAGGATCAAGGGTTTAAATATTTTCCCTTGACACACTTCATGACTAAGAAGTTAGTATTCTGTTACAGGTACATAAGGTGGAGGTCTAGCCTTGATGATGAATGCCTGATGATATTCTAGTTGGCTGGCAGTTAGCACTATAGTCTTTAAATAGTTTTAATTGCTTAGGCATATATGTGCTCTGTGATATTTTTTAATGAATGTTTATTTGACACTGCATAGTTCCACAAAGTATGTGTTATTCTCTGAGTGGTGTTTGATAATTCTTCCTGGTACTATTTTTTATGAGTTTAGTTTCTTGAAATTTCCAGCAAGGGCCCAGACTGGGGTGCCAGAAGCAATGAACCTCCCTTGAGAGGTTAACTTGTATTGAGCTATTAATTTAGTATCTGATAACTTGGCTTAACACCTGATAGTTTTGAGTGCAAGGTGCTGCATTCTTTTTTGTTTTTTCTCTTTAGGAATGATCAAATGGGTTGGGTTATTTCAAGAAACTACTTCTGGCTTGTATTCAAAGGTGATTTAAAATAGATAGTAACCAATTTCTTGATTGACTTTAACTCTGAATACTGTGGTGTGTATTTGACATACTATGACCAGGTGTACTTATCTATGTCATTCATGACATTTTTTAAGGTAAATATGAGGCTAAAATTTAGTCTCTCTACACTGTCATTTGCCTGAGGTCAATAAAGAATTTTGTGAGGTGTTTTATCATTTTTTTTGTAACTGGTGTTCACCATGTTTTCTGCTAATTTGCAGGCTCTATCAATGATGATTTTGTCTGGTGTGTCAAAGTCAGAGGCAATTTCTTTCTTGATAAAGCAGTTCACTTTTTATCCTCTGTGATATTTGGTTTCCCAGTATATTGAATAACATGCAACAAAGTAATTGGATAGAATTAAAAAGAGGGTTTATGCTTTGGCTTCTGGGAGAGGTTCTACTACACCAGTGAGAGAAGAGGGCTAAACTAACTAAGTTTTGATCCTATCCCAGGAACACAAACCACCAGGACGTCATCCAGTGGGCAACTGGAATGGCTGCTTGCAGGAACGTTCATGAGAAGAAGGTACAGAACAGGTGAGGGAATTTTTTTTTAATCAAATGAGAAGCATTCCTGTCAGGGCCCAGAAAGCCCTGGACAACCAGCTGGCCTTCTTAGAGGTCAAACTACCTGCAGCCTGGAAACCTCCACCAATTGTCTCCCAGAGCAAGAAAACCCTCCTTTCAATTAACAAATGGCCCAGAATTTGAGAGGCACACAAGCCTCAAATCCCTGGCATTGATTCCATTAACAATTTTGGCCCTCTTAGTTATTGAGAAACAATACATCAGGGACGCAATTGTTCAATTGTGCAATTGGGTGCTCAAATGCTTGTGGGTTCTATAAATAGCAGTAGCACCTCAGCTTGCTGCAGCCCAAGCAAGGTTCCTGTTATATCAATCAATGACCATCCATCTCCAGGTCCAAGTACGCAAATTCCAATCAAAATTGTAAGTTTAACCAGAATTAATGCCATAATATCTCTGGTGGCACAAAAGGCCACAAAATTACCAGTAAGTATAAGTAGTGAGGAGGAAAAGCCCTCCTCACTGTTGACATCTTAAATAAAACAAGTTTATGCCCAGAAATCATTATCTTCTTGCAAGAATTATCTATTTTTGCTCAAATTTAATTATTCTGTTTGCATCTATTTGTGAATCCTCTACTCAATATAAACTTGTCTATCTGTACCCTTCTGGCTATACTCCTGCTACCTCAGTCAATCCACCCTGCGCTCTTGATTTGGAGTATTTCCATTCCTGTCATCTGGATCTCCCTCCTGGTTGTGCTAAAGAGACTATCCCACCTACTATGAAGGAGATTCATATTACTCCTCCCATGTCCAACAGGCTCCCTGCTCTGGACTTCAGTAAGTTGGGGTTTGTCTATATCACAGTATTGGGGCTGGCCCATCAGGTTGTGCCCCATACTGGGGGTTGGCGTCCCCTAGCTACTGCAGTCAACTACCTGGTCAGAATTGCGCCTATTGTGTACATGGCCTTCCAGGCCTGGCCTGCCTCCCCTGTGGGAGTCCAGCTGGACTCTGGTATGGACCGTGACAATTCCAGAGAAAAGTCATAGGGATTGCTCTGAGAGGGTAGAGAACTCCTGGGAGGGAAGCACTTTGGGCTTCTTAGTTGGAACTGGAGGTTCCAACAACTTCATGGAGGAGTCATATTAGTCCCCTTCTTGATAACCAGAAACTGGAAGAGATCATCCACAGAAATTATGTTCCAAACCAGGCGCTCACCAGAAGCAGCAAAGCTCTTAACCTTGTCAAATATATCATTCAGAGCATAAAAGAGCTGTTGGGGGTTCTTTAATAAGGCCAAGAAGAGAGGCAAATAGTTCCAGAGGGTCAAGAAGGTGAACCAGAGAAGGAGAAAGACAGGGACAACAAAAATCAGAGAATTAAATAGTGGTACCAACCTTTTTCTGGATTTCCTTTAAAATCTATAAAAGAGGAGTGTTTTTTGGGGTGGTGGGACAGAGGTAAGAGGAGACCAGGAAAAAGTGTTTATTTGAAAACAGGGGTTTTCAAACTGGACTTGATGTCTTTATTGTTGACAGGCAGCTACAGTGTATATAACAGCAGCTGGAGCAAGTAAAGCAGGTTTTGGTTTTGGTTTTAAAATTTGAATTTTTAAGTAAGAATTTATCAAAACTCAATTCTAACACTTGTAGAAGAAGTAAATACAGGATTGAAACATTTAAACTTTTAAAAAATACTAACTAACCCTATAAAAGCCAGAAAAGTCATCAGGAAGACCAGCAGAGATGGCTGGAGAAACTGGGGTGATCTTGGTGAGCAAAAACATTCAAAAACAAGGCAGAAAAGCCTTCCCAAGTGTCTTAAAAGCTTTTTTGTTAGAAACCAGATTGGATTAATCAAAATTGACAAGCAATGGCCAGAAAGGCCCTGCTCTCTATTTTGAAGGGGGATTTTCTGGAATAGGTGTCTCATTATGGGGCAAAAATTCAAAAAGGGGGTGATTGGCTGCATGATATTTTTTTAGCCCTGAGTCAGGGGGCAATTGTGGTCAAATTGACTCCCTGCTAGTCAACTACCAGATATGTAAATCAATATGTAAAAATTTCTTAACCAATTTAAGCTAATTTTACTAGTAATTAAGGGGTGCAAAACCAAAAATTGAGATTACAAACACTGGAAGTTGACTCTGTTTAATAATTCCATTAGTTCCAAGACCAACTTAAGAGGTAATTTATATGTAAATTTACTAATAAAAATCAAAACCACCAGTGATTGACACTCTAAAAGTAAAAGTGGCCAAGTTGACACTTTTTAAGCCAAATCCTAATTTTATTAATAAAAACACATCTGCAATTATATAATTTTATTATTTACTATTTTATATTTATTATTACTGTCCACAGTTGCTAATTAGACTCCTAAGCACCACTATACTGGATTTAATGATATATAAATTGATCAACTACCCCCTTGTTTTATATTATGTCTATTCCAGATTGCTAGATCAATTGGCACCACATAAATCAAGCCTGATTTTTTAAATAGATTTCATATGTAATTTATATAAAACAGAAAATTGAATCCCCTCCTGTTCAACACTATCCACTTTCCAAATAAGCTGTTTTACATTTAAAAATCAAAGGCATAGATTAAAGCCTATATTGATAAGTATCACACTATGGGTGCTTGTCAGGAAGCCAGGCATAGGTAGAAGCATTAGGTGACTCAGGACAGGGTACTGCTGGGCCAGTGAGTAATGCCCACCATAGGATGGGTGCTAACATGATAATATAGGATACAGATTGCCCAAGCAAAGACCAGGGGCCACAGTTGGGCACCATAGAGTCCACCAATCCTGTCAAAGCAATATAAAGTACTCCAAACAGCTGGGTGGACGTGGTTTTGGCAGCAGTGGTGGGTTCCATTGGTCAGTTGGGTTGCAGGGTTAAGGGTGGAGTTGTGGGGACAAAGTAAGCAGGCAGAAAATTTTACTTGGATTTGAACAATATTGGCGGCCTCACATACCACTTTCCTTTGTGGCCTATAGTTTTGGTCTCTCTAGTACTTGCCAAGGGGTTGGTAATGAATGTGTTCTCCAAATTGAACTCAGAGTAGGTGGGATTTGGCGGGTATTCAGTGACATGCACAGGTCCAAAGGGGGCTCCAGGGAGACAGTATAGTTCCAGAGGTGGGTTGGTCTCTAGAGTGGGCAGTTGCCTGGTTGTCTACTTGACCCAAGTTGAGATGAAAGATCACTAAAACTAAATAAGATAGGATTTGTTTGAACCAAAGGTTCATAAAACTTTATTATCAAAAGTGATAATAGGTTCATCCCCATACCACTGGGGTTCTTATACCAAGTGGTTTTATTTCTTTGATTTTTGCGGACTTCAGGCCTGTGGGCAATTTTCTGGCAGGGAATAGATCTTGGCTTAGGGGGTTGAGGGTGATAGATCCTGGTTAGGCTTGCTCTGTTGAACAAAGGTGGTAATGCTTTGTTCCACCGCGCTGTTCACCATATCACCTGAGCCAGCCAATTGTATTACCCATTATGGACTAGAGACTAGTGGCAGCTGGTGCTCATTGGCAGGTATAGTAGTAGGCCTTGTATCAATCTCCTTTAGGCAAACCACAACCTCTGAGTAGGTCTGGGTCTTTATTGGTACAAGGTTGGCAGCAATCTGGTGATTATCTGGGGAATTTCCCTTAAGAATCTGGCAGGCTGCAAAGTAATTCAACAACTTGAGTTTGGGACTCAACAAGTTGGCAGGTCCCTATTCATCCTGGGTGACAAGATTTGTCTTTGGAGGGTTGGGGTTCAATTCTGGGGGTTTCAATGTTGGTATTGAACTTTCAGTCTCAGCCGCTGGCAGTCTGGCGGGTTCCTGTCCCTCCTGATTGGGGCAAGGTATTTTCTGCAGTCCAGGGTTTGGCTCAACTGGAAGTCTGGCAGGTCCCTGTCTATCCTGATTAGTGCAAGGCATTTTCTGAGGGCCAGGGTTAAATTCCTGGGGTTTCAATATAAGTATTGAAATTTCATTAATGACAGTGCGGGTAAACACCCACCAAATTGACACCTTATCAGAGTGACTAGTGCATAGATCTTCTTAAAGTTTTAACACTCATTATAGCAAATAACCAAAACCCAGCTCCCCCAAAAAACTCTTAATACTAATAATAAACTTTCTGCTAATTAACTTTTTCAAATGTGTTTTAATTTTTAATTTTTTGCACATATGAAACTGCCTTGCTTTTGGGCTAAATTTTGAATATGTTTTTAAATTAAGCAAAGTTTATACGTAAAAACCATAGTGATTTTAAATTTTTTGGTTAACTCTGGGAAAGTTTACAGCAAGAATTAGGGTTTTTTCAGCCGGTTGATAGTGCTGAACTCAACACTTTACTAATTTTTGGGTGGTTAACCCCTAATAATTTTTTTTTTACAAAATAACTTATTTTTTGTAAATATGTTTTATTACCCTCCCTACTACTCCCAAAGTAATTTTTATCCATTTTATTTTATTTTATTTTTAAATATCTTTTATCCTTGATTTTGCCCTAAAATGTTATGCTGAACCTAAAATCTTTGAGGCTTCATCAAATATTTCATATTTCCTATGTTTTTATCCTTTAAATCTATAATTGTGTTTCTATTTTGCTTTCTTTTACTTTGTTATGTTCTTTTATTGCTAAATAAAAAAGTTTATGTATACTTATTACTTATATTTTGCTTTACATCATTATGTTTATATATATTCTATTATTTTATTAACAAAACTAATCTTTTTAGCCAAGATGTAACAAGCCCATCAAGAAATCTAAGCACCTAGCCTCCAAAGTCTCTAAGGTTCCTGCCACCACCCCAAGAGTGCCAAGAAATCCCCCAAGGCCAAGAAAACCCCATCCACATTCCCCCCTTTACCCTCATCATCCCCTCACCACTCCTCATCCAATAAAACTGATGATGACCTTACAGATAATTCCTTTTAACAGTCCAAGGCTGACTCAGAGTCCGCCAAACAACACCATGCTAAGAAGAGAAAGGCTGAAAAGAAGCCTACTTCTTCTTCTGGCAAGAAAAAGGAGGCCTCCAAGCAGTGCTCAAGAAGCCTCACCTCCTCTCCTCAATGGATCTTCTCCCCTCTCTTCTTCTGATTATCAGGAGGAGTCAGAGGAATACACAAAGATTTTTAAGGCCACTGGCCACGTGGCTTGGGATCCACTTGCCATTCACACCATCTGTAATGTGGATGGGGAGCTCAAAGTCTCCAAGCACTTCCCCTGAAATTTCCCTATTATTTTGGTAAAGGGAGGCCCTGGTCATGTTGCCAATAATTAAATCTTCAACTGTAATAATCAAAAGCAACAAACCAAGAGTAAGCACTTTGCTTGCAAGGATAAGTCTTGTGTGGGCCTGACTGAGCACCAAAGGCTGGGGAAGAGTGACTGTCAATAAGGAGGAACACACATGTGAGTCCCCAATCACTCAATCACACAGATGCTTAAATGGTACCTTGTTCAGATCATTTCCACCTCTGCTAACCTCTGCGCTTCTGATCTGACTATCAAAGCCCTCCAGCACCTGAAGCACAACAATTTCAAGCCAGTGCCTACACATAAACAGCTGGTTAAGTTTATCAGCAACAAAAGTATTGTTGCCAATCCCCCTTCCCAAGGCCTCTGACGTCTTCTTGGAGCTACTGCTCATCCATGAGCTTAAGCAACTCCCAAGTGGGGAGCGCTTCCTAATTCACATCAATGGGTCAGGGGTCAAAGACCAAATAATCTGCTACTCAACTCAGCAGAACCTGATGGAGTTGAAAAGAGCGTCAACCTGGCTAGTTGACAGTATCTTCACCACCTGACCCCAGATGTTCTACCAGCTCTGGATAGTACATGCCCAGATTGATATCCATGTGACTCCCTTTGCTTTATTCTTTCTTTCTGGGGCCACCAAGGAATTTACACCTGTGCCTTTACTATCCTCTGCCCAGAACTTACCCTTCTTCCCTCCAATGATGATGCAAAAAAGACCTCTCCCCACATCTGTGCCAACCCTCCTGATGCTGAGAAGGACCAGTCCACCTTGAAAGTGAAGGAAAAGATAAGACTTCATACTCTTGGCCCACAGGTATACTTCATGTACTTTGAGCCTTATAAGTTCAATGCATACAAGAAGCTCTTTGACAGAAAAGTACAGGAGTTCCACTTCCATTTCTGTCCAACAATTAATTGAAATGTACAAGCCAATCATGAGCTAAGTAGGTTTAGCTGCAGGGATACCTCAGACACCTGCAAATTTGTGCCAGCACAATTTAGTATTTTGGTTTTTTAAAGCCAGAGCACACTGCAAAGGGGTTTGAGATTCTCTCCAAGGATTCCTACATAGTGAAGCACACAGAGCCCAGGGCTTTACAGGAGTACTTTGAGACCCAGTGGATTTGGAAGTTTGTCACTCAGAGGCAAGGCAAGGCTGGAGCAAAGGCAGCTGTAACATGTACAGGGCTGTCATCAATGGCAAGCTAAAGATGAAATCAGTAATTGAGACCTACCATAGAAACCTCATTTCAAAATTTGTGCTCTAACCAAAGTTCAGTAAGTTCTTTTACCTCCTTTAAAATGAGCATAAGAAGACCATCTGTAAGCTGTGTGATCTGGCTAACTGCGTCCTCCCACCAAGTCCTCCATCAAGTTGACCTTCTTCACCAAAGCCATCTAGGACGCCACAAAGCACATGTATAAGGCCTCTGAAATCAAGCAGCATCTTGAGCTCATTGCAACTTAAATCCTTTAAGGGGCCAAAAAAAAGAAAGGAAAGAAGGGTGAGGAATAAAATTACTTGTTTGCTTGCTTCTGTCAGGAAGCCAGGCATAGGTAGAGGCATTTGGCGGCTCAGGATGGGGTGCAGCTGAGCCAGCAGGTAAGGCCCACCATAGAATGTGTGCTAACTTGATAATGTAAGATACAGATTGCCTGAGTAAGGACCAGGGTCCAGATTTAGGGACCATAGAATCCACCAATCCTGTTAAAGTAATATAGAGTACTTCAAACATCTGGGTGGACGTGGTTTTGGCAGCAGGGATGGGTTCCATTGGGCGGTCTGGTCTAGGGGTTAAGAGCGGAGTCATGGGAACAAAGTATGCTGGCAGGTAATTGTACTTGTCTTTGAACAATACAGTAAATTCAGAACCTGAATGTAAAAATGCAGGATTGTCAAATCCTTGGTCCAAATTTTGAATCACTTTTGCGGGATAGCCTTTTTTTATTTAAATTGAATTCTTTGTATATTTATTTGATTTTTTAAAAATGTGGGAACTCGTAGACACTTTGCAAAGTTCAAGTCAAACTGCATATTTTCAATGGACAAAATGAATTAACTGGAATCAGATTTGAAGCATTCAAATCCATCATTCATTTTCATTAAGTTTACTATGTTTTTTGGAATTATGGGATTGTCAAATCCATGAACCAAATTTCAAATCACTTTTGAATGCCACTAGTAAACTCAGATATTAATTGCGGGAACTGGAATCCAAATTTAATGTACAGTAATCACACTAGAAAACACCAACCCAAATCAAGAAGCTCCACCATGACTAAAATAAAACTAAAAATTCAATCTCAATAACCATGTTTAGACATAAAAAGTGATTAAACTATAAAATTATCCAAACCCAGAAAGTATAAAATATTATACACTTCAAATAACGGATATAAAAATTCTGTTACTATCCAAGGCTAAATCAAGAGAAAATAACTACTCACAAATAAACCAATAAATCCAAATAAATACATATTTAAACTAAAATATATTTTTTATTTTATTTTTATGGACCGTCAATCACATTCCCAACCAGCTCCTGCACCAGCCTGCAGGGCAGCCTGTTCACAAGAGCATCCCAGAGGGTTCAAGAACAGACCCAGAACCCAACTCAAGGAGAGTCATGCTAACACAAAGGCCTCCCAAGATGTCAGTGCCAGCCAACCACCTCCCACATCTCAAGCCAGGAACAGTAGCCTGGATCTAAGGCAGAAGCCACTCTCAAGGCCTGTCACAAAAGTCTCCTATATAAAGTTCATTGGGAATAATGAGGTTACATACACCTCCCCATGTACCCAGTCATCACCTGGCCCCGCACTTTTTATTCAAGAGTTGCTACTTCCTGCCCCCACGTCTTTGATACCTCATATGAGCCATTGGCCACCACCAAAGAGCCATATGTGCCTGTGTCTTATGCCACCATTGACAACACCAGAACAACCAAGCATGATCCTACCTTTTACACAAAGGTCCTCATCACCTGTGTTGAGCCTGCTAGCCAGGATGCTGCGGTACCTGCCAAGGGCTGGTGTTGGTTGACAGATAGTAAGTGTGAAGCTCTCCTCAACTGCTTGAACAGGGGAATGGCAATTTGGGATATTGCGTCCCAATTTAGTGTCACAGCCAGGTATATTGGCAACATCAACACCAAATATGGCAACACCAGGAAAATAGCAAAATCTGCCAAGGCTATGCAGCAGCCCAGCCTACTTCAGCCCACCTATCTCAAGGCAATCAAGCAGTGGGTTACCAAGGATTGCCACCTAGACTCACTTGCTGTCCAATCAATGCTTGCCACAGAGTTCAGGCTTTCTGTTTCCAAAATCCTTGTATACAAAGCAATGGTCAAATTGGGCTTCTTGTGGAAGGTACTTGGAGTTTCTCCGTACAACAGAAACAATGAGAAGACCATTGAGGATTGACACATTTATGCCAAGACATATCTGGCCCTAAAGGAGACTGGGAATGTCCAGTTCTTCTACATCAACAAATTGTTGTTTTCCTCCTCACTCAGTTCTAGGCATGGGTGGGTTGAGAAGGGGTCCAAGGACGACATAGCCCATTGTGCAGCTGTTTGTTCCCAGACCTATTCAATGTTCTCTCTTCTTGGTCCTCGTGGTTTAGACCAGTATCAGATGATCAAGGGTTCCCACAGTAGCAGGACCTTTCTCAATTTTCTCCAAGTTGTCAAGGAGTATCTCCAGATCAATTACAGAAGCACAAACAACATTGTTGTGTTGGATAATGTTGGGCTCCACAAAGTGGATCTGGTTGTGTCTGAGTTCCTGCCCATCAATAAAAATAGTCATTTGGCCAGCCACCGCCTGGCTGACTGTCCAATGAGACTCCTCTTCCTACCTCATATTCTCTATTCCTTAACCCAATTGAGGAGGTCTTTGGGTGGATCAAGAATAAGGTCAAAGCAGGGCTTCCAAAGGACACCAAAGCTCTCTTCAATATCCTTGAGGTCAGTCAATTTGCAATGCCACCCAATGTGGTAGTGGCTTTTTACAAGCACTCAGAATCCTTCCTTCCCAAAGCCCTGGCCTCCAAGCTAATGAGATAAATGGGCGCTCAGGGTTTTATTTGTTTTTATTTTTATTTATTTTGTTTTTATTAGGACTCAAAAATTATTATTTATATATAATAATGTGACGTTTGATTGTATTATAGACATATAAGAATACATAGAAAAGGTAAATAAAATTAATTATACTAAGTAAGAGGACATATTTTTATTCTAATGCACTGAATATTATATTGACTGTTACACTAACAAATAAATACATTAAAAAAGATAGAAATAGATTAATTTTATTTAAACAATTGTGAATCCTTGTTGGTACTTTTGCTTTTTAAGCCACAAATTGGACCTTGCAGGTCATCATCTGATCCTTATTATTTCAGTGGCACTATAGCCGCACAACACAGAAACCAATGATTTTTATTTATTGCTTACCAATTAGTACTTAGGACGTGGGTCAAGAATATTGAATATATTTATCAATATATTTACAAGGGAAAGGTAATTCAAGTTCCAAACAATCACTTGTTTAGAATATAAATAGAGCGGGCTGCATGATGCAGATAAATTCAATTCTCATTGTTTATTTATGTAATAAATGAACCTGTACTCAAAGAGCCTTTAAATAAAAACATTTTTAATTATTTTGTATTATTTGATGTGTTTGCAACTATAACTAATGTCCTATAATATGTTTTGGATATATTACTAGTATAATTTTAATATTTAAATTTTAATACTTAAATTTTATTATTTAAATTTTAATATTTAAATTTTAATAATTTTTTTAAAAAATTAAAATTTAAGTTACAAGGGAAGATGATTTACTGGGGGATGCAAATTGCAAAGGGGTATGCAATTATTCAGGGGTATTTTTCCCCAAAATTATATTTTCTGCTAATGTGTCCAATTGGGACCACATACTCTTCTGTATGTGGTGGACAACTCTGGCGCCAATTGCTAGAGGGGTGGTGCTCAGCACTCCAGTGGTGGCTGAGCGTCTCATAAAAGGCAGTTACAAAAACAAATTGATGAGGAGTTGGTTCTCTGGAGGTATTGTGTGACTGTACAACAAAGCTAATGTAAAACAGTCATATAGGACATGCTCTACGGTTTGGTAGCCCTGCGGTGTCTTCATTTTATCCAGTGCCAGCCGCAGATGTCCATTTGAAGGGGGACACACTCCAGCTTCTTCACTTTGGCCTTCATAATGTAGTGTAGTACTACCCTAAGATAAACAGCAAGATGCAGTTGCTGTGAGGTATAGATTTCCGCAAATAAGCATAATTTCTTGTAGATTATAACTAACTGATTTGTATAGGACATGTTTGAAAATTGATTAAAGGAGAGTCAGGCATTTTGGAGGCATCCACAACCCACACTTCTGCAAAAGATATGAATAAATGTTTCATCTTGTTGACTAAAAATGCATTGCCTGTTTGATTTTATATTGGTTTTTTTAAATTGTTGAATATTGTGGCTTTGATGTTTTCTTGTGGAACTTGAAATTAACTTTTTCAGGTTTATTTCATATGTGTTTATAGTTGAAAAAGGAAATTGTTCAAGGCATTCAAATATATATTTGTCAAAATTCATGTTGACATTTATTTGGATATCCATCATTCCTTTGAAGTTGATACTTGCACCTACTTCATAGGCTTCTCTGAACCAAGTTGAGCTTCCTTCTGGCGCTTTGAATTCCCTATTCATTGCATCTTTTGTTGCATATTGATTGA